>JADBJO010025736.1:0-23383 GCA_016801955.1 Conus betulinus
CAAACACCCCCGTCGTCAAGATTGCTTTATCAGATTTGAAGACACGTCTTGTGCATGTTGGGATAAAGGCATGGTGACTGGTGTGTTCCTGTAGAGGAATCGCTGCCAGCCACACGGGAAGACTTCAGGGGCCAGAGACCCGAGCGAAACAGACTGGTGGAAGCCCGCCACGAAATGTGTATGCCTGCGCGGGCCTCTCACCTGGCAAAGCGTGGCTGTTGCTGTGTTAAACTGAACCTTCACTGGTGATTGCCGTGACGTCCTTGCCGCCTCAGCCGTGCAAAGTATGGCTGGAAGTATAGCATGTTGTTCCAACCTTGCTTTGTGTCATTCCAACTTTTTTTTCTTTCCTGGTTTGTAAGGGCACATAATGGTGCACTCAAACCATGGCTGAGCTTCTGTTCAGACTGGTTGTTGCGGGAAAGAAGTGGGTATTACAAAGTGCCACTGTTTTGGTTTGTTTTTTAGGCTTTTTTTTTTTTAAACTGTATTTGAGCAGGCAGTGAATGTTTTAATGATACAAGTCGGAAATGAAAATGGCGGTGATCCTGTTTCACACTGAAGGAATGTAGTAGAGGAAATAATGCATGATGGAGACACTAGGGATGGAGATTTCCATGAGGAGACGAGATTTCTTGATTTCAGTATTATGAGGCCAATTTGTACATATCTCATGGAGAAGAGGTTCAATTCTGTAAGCTTACATTGTCAGCTCTAGGTATACTTAGGTCTTGTGATTTTGGTTACAATATCTTGTGTGTTATAGCTCACTTTTAGTTACTTTTACGTATGGTTGTTTTGTAGATTTACGCTAAAAAGCAAAAGAAAAAGCTGAACGAAATTTTGTTGTTTCCAGAAAAGCTCAAGCAGAAAGTAAGTAAAATGTCTCAGTAGTCTTGAAGATTTATATTATAATTGTTGTATGGTATTTGTATGTGTGCTTGTAAGCTGAAATTGCATTATGTCAGAGTGCTAGTAGGTCATTATGTAAGTATAAACAGTCAAATCTATGTGCCTAAAAGTGGATGTCTGAAATGGTGATCAGCAGCAGTGGATGATTGTCCAGACAATTCTTTAAATAAGCAGCTGAAATTTGATAAGTTGAAAAACATAATTGTTGTGTCATTGCTTCATGCAATTTGGCAAATGGAGGAGGCATGGTTTTGTCCACACCAATTTCAGTAATTACAAAAGTAAATGCATGTTTAAATTCGTTTACTTCTACCAGAACTAGTTGTACGTGGATGGATCACATGCCTAATGGGCCTTCAATAAGCTTTGCAATGAGCATATAAATAGACTTTATTAATGACCCGTGGCCTGTAATGTAGTGTAAAAGACAGAAGAAAAGAAGAATCATCACATTGTTTGCCACTCTGTGAAAAGTAAAATGAAGAGAGTCGTCCTAACGAGGAATACGTGGAAAATGTTTGTTCCGCAGGGGAAAGCAGTGAGGGGACTTGTTTAATGACAGTTTACAAACTTGGTTTATGAACTTGAAGTCATCTTTTATGTGGAGCTGATCTTATAATGTTCATAGTAAATTCGTTGAAAACGGATTTTTTTTTTTTTAGATGACTCGTAAATGATGTATACAGTCTTCACTTGTCGCTGAATCCATTGAGGTTGTAGGAGAACTGCAGTGATGATACTGCGTCAGTTGTTTCCACCTCTGTCAGTTGTGCGCAAGTGTCTGGGATTTGTGGCACGTATCTTCCCAGTCCACTCAGCAGTGTTCCACATCCGCCTTTCACTTGCGTCAGGACATATCTGTTGTTAAGATTATTTGCAAGAAAATGTCTGAATTGTCTCTTACTTTCAGTTAGACTGACACGCATCTCACATGTTTCATGAATAAAAACCCAGGAAGAAAGAAGAGAGTGTGATCAAATTTTGGGGATTCATGACCAAAGCTGAGAAAGATTTTATCTTCAAGCAGTTTGATTTTTGTGACTGAATGCTTTGGAATGGACCTAGAGGACGATTGTCTCCAGAAAGCAAAGGGAAGGAATCCTGATAAGAAAATGGCAGCCATGTTTAAAGGAATGTGCTGAATTCAGTCCTGTGATAAAGGATGACTGGGCCAACTCTTTCCTCAACAACAATCAGTCCAACAATTTTTTCCCCTGTGTCAGTTGCGGTGCATTTTTCTTTCTTCTCAGTTATATTTGTTTTACAGTGCATGTTCTCAGTCATTAGAGGCTTGTGTCTCAGTGTGCTGCTTGCCTGTTTACTCTGGGGTAAAATTTCATGTCGTTGCTTGTGTGCTGCGTTTTTCAGCCATACTCAACAGATGTGTGTGTGCCCATCTCCAATCTGCCTGAAGTCATTATCAAGTCAAAGGAAATGATACAGAATGCAAATCTGATTGGTGAGTTGTTAATTTCCCTCTTTCGTTTTTGCTCTGCCTATCTCTCTCTGTCTGTCTGTCTGTTTCTTTGCTTTGTCTCTGCAGCCTGCTGTTGAGTTTTTCTTTGTCCCTTTTTTGTGTGATAGTGTGTGTGGATGTCTTTGCATGTTTAGCAGTACAGTATCTGGGTGTTCTGGTACACAGTACACTTGGTTGATCCAGTTTGAAAAAACCTTCTCCCCATCACCTGGTTCTTGTACACCTGCTTGCTGTTGTGTGTGGTGTTATTCTGAAAGGTTGCATCCATGTGACATCAGCTTCTTACAAGCATTCCCCACTTCCCTTCCTGGCTAGGACCCCTTGCTTTTCACACCCCTTCTTGTTCCCCCTTTCTGTTTGGCAGCATAGCTTGTAACTTGTGCACAGTGCACCTGTTCTGTTGGCAGTGACTGCTTCATTTTCCTTTTTCTCTGTCATGCTTCTCCGTCTTTTCTTTTTGTTTCTTTTCACTCAGCAGGAGTGCAGCAAAGGTACACCAACTAACTCCCCTGACACCATACATATTTCAACTCTTTCAGCTCTGTTGTTCCGGATTGCCAGCACCAGCCATTTTACAACCATTCTCTTTGAATGCTTATAGTCGCCAATTTCTAAAACCAATTTTGGATGACACATTTTTTTTTTTTTTAATGAATAAAGGTGCATGTATGCGATAATGGTGCTTTCTTTCTGTGTGTCATATAGAGTCCCAATTTTCTTCTGCATGTAAGCTCAGCATATTAACAAAAGTTATGACGACTCCTTCTGCCCAATCTGTAAATGTTCCATTTAGCTGTCCAAAACAAAATTTTGTGATCAAAATTGAAATATAAACAAAATCCCACAAATGCTTAGACGTAGCGATCATGAAGCAGGGTGCACCGCCAACGGGCAAAGCATGAAATGTATCAATAAATGTCCATAACCACTTCTGTACCTGTGATTATCACCTCACCTGGTGCTTACTAATACATTTATAATCGCTGATGCAAAGACGAAGATATACTGTATGGCAGTTTGATTTCTCTGGTCAGTCAGCATCATCCCAGAATGAAGTGAATGGCATTCGATGCTAAGTTTAGACTCAACGCTTTTGAAATAAGTGGGTGAAAAGGGAATTGAAAAACTGCCTTCAAACTTGAGTTAACACACTTGGTTAAATGATGATATGAGAGAGTGGTACACTTGGGTTAATGATGGATGGATGAAGTGTGACGCACTTGGGTAAATGAATGGATGATGAGAGTATGACGCACTTGTGTTAAATGGGATGAGTTAGAGTGGGATGCTGCACTTGGGTTAAATGATGGATGATGAGAGTGTGACGCATTTGGGTTAAATGGATGGATGATGAGAGTGTGACGCACTTGGGTTAAATGAATGGATGCTGAGAGCATGACACACTTGGGTAATGGATGATGAGAGTGTGAAGCACTGTGGGGTTAATGAATGGTTGATAGAGAGTGGCACACACAGGTAAATGAATGGATGATGAGAGTAGACACACTTGGGTTAAATGGATGAGAGAGTGAAGCACTTGGGTTAAATTATGGATGATGAGAGTATGACCCACTTGGGTTAAATGGTGATGATAGTTTTTATGCCACACTTGGGTTAAATGAATGGGTTGATAAGAGAGTGTGCACTTGGGTTAAATGAATGGCATGATAAGAGAGTGGCCACTCAGGTTAAATGATGGATGATGAGAAGGAGTGGCACCGTCGGGTTAAATGAATGGCTGATGAGAGAGTGGCGCAACAGAGGGAAATATGGACATTCTGCAGCCGAGAGCGCTGGACAAACTTTTGCGAGGAGAAACCATTTTGATGCAACAACATGGGACACCTCAGGTGATGATGCAGCCAATCCCTCAGCCTGGGACCAGGCAAGCCATCAATGAAGCCAGTCTTGGACTCAAAAGGCTGAACAGTGAACTTCTCATAGTCACAAAGATCAGATTTCTCCATCTTTTTGGGCCGATGGAACTGACCTTTTGAATGTGTTTTTCTGTTTGTTTTACAATACTATTATCATTCTTTTATAGTGTGTTTGACTTATGCCTGTTTATCCCGACGAAAAAATTTCATCATGCCTGAGTGAATGAATGGGAGCGCTGGCGACATTATCTGATGTTGCCATTTGTGATCATGATCCCTTGATCTACCCAAATGATCCATGTTTAGGTCCCTTGTCCTAGCACTAGACCAACTCAACACAATTTATTTCTTTTCCAAAAATCATGGGTCTGCCTGATCCGATAAATGCCATGGTGAGAGTATTCCTATTTACATATTGGCGTTTTGGCGTTTGCACTTGATGGGCATGCGCTGGTTTTAGCTGAGCCATATTCTTTACACTTCCGCCTCTACCCCATTAGACTTTGTAGTGTTCTGTTTTAAGCCGTCAGCTGACGCCGTAGTAAAATGTACTTTCCAGTGCACTATGGGCCGTCACTGCATTTTTCTTGTAAATTTTCATTCGTTACTATTCCTATCCAAGGACTGAAATAGAGTGTGCGTATAAGCCTTATATGTCTGCAGTATTAAAATGATATGCAAATGACCACACGTGAGGGGAAAGACCATTTTTTCCTCATCACTGACTGGATGACCAGCCAGCGCTTTGTCTCGCTTGCAAAGATGGCGGCCAGCCTAGTGTGTACCTCTGCACTGTGTGCGTGTAGAGCCGCGACAGTTAGTCAGCCGCGAGTATGGGAGCATGCGACCTGCTCGCAGTGTGACCGACGTAAAGGCAGGCACGGTCGGGGAAGAGGAGGCGTGACGGGAGCGGTTGAAGTCCAGCAAGGGGGCGTGGTGGGGGGAGGGGGGCGTCGGTTGTGGCCTGGACCTTGTCTGCATGAGGATGTGAGCGTCTTGACCCCTAGACTACTAGTCGGACTGTTCTACTTTCATTACAGGTTGTAGTGGGACAATATCAACCCCTTTATTTTCAAACTTTTTTGCTCTCGTTCTTTTTTGGATGTGAAGCTGTTAGTGTGTCAAATACATATGTTTTTGATCGTGCAAAACGTCTATCCAAATCTAAATGCCTAAATATTTTTTTATGATCAAATTAAAACAAAAAGCCCAGCCGCAAGATTCACATCAAATCTCCATTCGGTTTCCCTTCAAAAATCATATTATTTCATTTTTATATCTTTTGTAGTTTTCTGAGCCTAGAGTTTTTTGTTGTTGATTAATTACCCCGAAATTATCAGATTTTTCTGCCTGGCTTTGGGGGGGGGAAACCTTTGTAAATTTTTTCAGGCAGTGAACGGGGTTTACATTCTGAAATAGTTTTAACTATATAGTTTCTGAGAAGTCTGAAATTCAGGGTGTTGTTTTCAAAGAGGAAGGCCACGTAAACTGTCCTTAAATGTCAAGTTTTCATCACCGTCTGTCTGGGGGGCAAAGCCCGCCAGGCCCCCCCGGCCCCCCCCCCCCCCCCCCCACCAGGGTTTGCCCCCCTCCTCCTGCCAGGGCCTTAACTCACCTATACCATGAGGTTTTCTCCATGCTAATCCCCTGAAAACCCGGGTTTGTAGAGGGTAGGGAAAAAATTCTCACAGTTTATAGCTGAGCGACAGACCACTTGAAATTGTTGAGTGGATATGATGCTATATAGTCTTTATGTGAACAAAAATAAGTAATTTACTTACCAGCTTTGGTGGTGAAATGGGCTCCATTTTTTTTTCCTTTTTTTTTCAGCACTTTTTTTGGCAACCCCTTCAGAAACACATGGAGTAAGTGTTTCCTTAGCAGCTCAGAAATGTTTCTACATCACATTCTAGCACAGCTGAGTCACTGAAGACCAGAAGAATAATACTGAATCACAAGCAGGTGATGGAGGATGTGAAAATGCAAAAAGAAATATGTCTTTACGGGATAAAAAACAACAAAAAGTTTACTGTGCACAAAGACTGATTATGCATCACTTTCATTATTCTTTTCTGGAGTGGAAAAGCTCCTGGCGAGTGACATTGCATCCTGGCACAGCTTCACACCACAGTGGCAAACCATGGACTGCAAGATGCTTGCTGTAGAGAACAGACCCCTGAATGATAGTCAAGGTCATAAGACGAAAAAAAAACAGCTTTCTGCCACCACTTCTGGTCTTCCTATCAGGGGCATGTAGGCCATGACTGATCACTCATGTCTGCTCCTGCCATGTAGTCCTGTCTGCTGCTGTTTTCTGTCTCTCCAGGGCAGTGCCATGTGTGAAGCCCATCCTGGTGGTTGGCACATCACTGTCTCAGCACGTGTACCGGTTTTTTGTCCTGCCACCTCAGCACAGCAACATGACCTGCAGCCATACACACAAAAAATGATCAATGAGCTGTTTCTTTTCTTTTTCTTATCTCATCTGTGTATCCCATTGTTTGTAATAACCATTTATGTGTATGGATGTATAGTTTGGTGCTTTTACAAAGCTATAAAGTAGAACCAACCTGAATTTTTTAAATGATACCACACCATTAACATTAATACCTAAATTACTTTATATTCGACACTTTATTCTAAAATGCACAAATTATGGATTTTTTGCACATAAATACAGGAGAATTGCCTGGAAACACTACAACAATACCCATGCACAGGAGTTACAAAACATGAACATGTCTACTGTGTCTCTCTCAAACACACACACACACACACACACAGCACATCAGAGTAATGCGACAAATACTCAATATATATAACCACTCACTCCCTTTGTTTATCCCGCCCCCCCCTCCCCCCACAACATTTACACAATTTATGTATATGGATTTCTCTTTTACCCACCTCTGTGAATGCATGGCAACGCAAAGAACTGCAAAGGCTGAGTGTTTGACTGCCAGTCGTTCAATAAACCTGGTGTGCCTGTGAACGATTATCGAGAGGAATAAATAAGAATGATGCAGTCCATTCATCAGTGAAAACAGCCCTAACAATCGTCACTTCTTCTCCCATTTCAGCGTCAATATCTGAAAGCAACACTTTGTTGTTGAGGCCATGTGCTGGCACGTTTTCATCTGCTTCTTCGCTACGATCAGTCAACCCACTTTAGCGTCGGAATCCACGTCTGGGTCTTCCCACTGTACTTTCAAGGTCCTCATGGAAGAATCGGCTGAGGTCTTCATTCGACCTCTGACCCTTCAGTCTGGATCATTTCCAGGCGTCTTCACTTAACTAACAATGTCACCAGCCCTACAGTGTTGGAACCTTTCGTTGGGACTTCATCATTTTCAATCACTGATCGAGCTGAACCATGTTCGGTTCTCTTGGTTCTCGTCGGCTAGCGAGTGACTAACAGCTTCACGTTCTGCGGTGAGTGAATGGAAATTGTATGGGGGAATAACCCAAAACACAACCTAAGGAATCATCTTGCTTTTTTGATTTTCCGTACCCGATAGCATCACTTGGACAGCGCGAAGTTTCTAAATCCAAAATCCTCACTATGCGGACATTGGTAAGCACGCTGTCATCTTACACGATGTCCACATATGCGGGACATTTGTAGCGAGCAAGTTAGTGGCCCCTAGATCCCCCTGTCCCACAACTTTTACATAGTGATTACAGTTCTTACTCCCACCCATGGCAATGCTCTGCCTGTCAGCAACATTAAACAGTGAAAGCGTTATGGGTACTCTCTGTGCTGGTGCTAAATTGCTCCAAAGGATCCTATGGCACTGTCCCTTAATAGCTATGTTTGAAGTGAAGGTTAAGAGAGATAGTACTGAGTTGCTTAAGCCCAGCGGGCCGCAAGTGGGCCATAATCGAGGCCACTCAGGCTGTCACCCACGTTAAAATGAACTCACAAGTAGTACTAAAGCGAGAATAAGGTTATCATGAACATAAAACTTAAACACCCCACACTTCGCAATGAATAGTCCCCTTGCAACAGTAGTATTCCTTTGCATTGCATTGGATATTTCTCCAGTTGATGTATGGTTGTGACGAAGAAACAGTTGTTTGTTGTGGTTTTTTTTATAGGGTCCCCTGGTGGGAGGTCATGTGGGGTGGAATGGTAACTTTCACGTCTTCTACCCTGTAAGCCCCAAATGACCCTGACCAGTTGAAACGCATCAATGGAAGGGACCCACAACATTGTGCCTGTGAGTGTTTCAGTCTGTGGCATGTCGCCTGTCTGATGTGCTTTTGTGTGCTGGGGTTGTGTTTCTTGCTCCCATGAGATGTTGTTTCACATCCAGAGTATTTTCCATGACTCAGAACATAAAACTTCCTGCATACCTGCAATAGTGTATCTATCTCGTTTGAAATGAACATAAGCAATCCTGAATGTCTTCACATTTACATACCGTATGGTAATGTGTGCATGTATTCATGTAGGCACAAATTACACTAGCATCATGGCTTAGCAGAGTGGAAAGTTTAAGTTTACTGATCTTTATAGTTACTTTATTGATTTTTAGTAAATGATAACACTTACGCCAGAACTAACAATGGATGCCTTAGCAAACAAAAGACTGGCAGACAGTGCAATTTTTTTTTTGTTTTCATTGTGGACAGAGGGGTTGTGTAGATTTGGAGGGTGGGAACTGCTTGTGTTGTTGTTTTGTTTACAAAGTTTAAACGGTTTGCATGATTTTTACTTTTCTTACGTCCGACCATGAGACAAATCACTGAACTTAAAGTAGATCACAACAGTTGTAATCAACAACACTATTGATTATGCAAAACGACAAACCCATGTTCGGTTAAATTCCAGCCCCACTTCATCATAGCACCAAAAGACCTGCAGAGTGCCAGCATCCTGATCTGTGGATTTTGAATTTTATATGCCCGCAAATCTTCAGGGTCATGCATGTCTAACAGTCAGTTTATTGCAACTGTTTTATGCCTGTGTGTTGTGAAGGAATGGTGAGGGTGTGTGGTTGTGTGTGTGTGTGTGCGCGCTGTGTGCTGGTTGGTGCGCATAAGTGTGTGCCTGGGTGTGTGTCAGTATGCGCCCTTTTTGTAATAGCTGGTACTTACGTCCTGCAGATCCATCTTCCTATTTGTTTCATGTCCGGTTATCCTCACACACCTAATTTAAGTATTGGTACACTTTTGGGCTTTATGATGTAAGGTTAAGCCCCTGAAGATCATTATTATTATTACGACACCACGCTGATCATTGCTTCCAGTTTGCCATGGAATCTGAACGGAACCTGCACTGGTGGAACAGGGCTAGGTGGGAACGCGTGCCTTCTTGGGAAAAGGAGATTGGACTGAATGGAATGATTGCTATTCCTACAGTCAACAAGCAATTGCCCCCAACGAACATTGCTGAACCCGGTCAAAGTGTTCATGTGACATCGATTCATCGGAGTCCATAAGGATATTTGGTGCTTAACACTGTGAACTTGAAATGCCCAATGGGAACCTGAACATAGTGAAGTTGATCTCATACAATCTGGAGCGAGATTGTTGATGCTGATGGCTACACACACTTCTGTGTCCATCAAATAAGGATTGACCTCATTGTGTTTGTGATCGTGCTGTGATTCATTGCTCTTGGTGGTACGATACAAGGTGATTCAGGACTGATGATTTTTTTCTGTGAACATCTAATCTTTGAGTTTTGAGATCTTTTTCGAAGGAAATCAATTAACTATCGATACACTGCTGTAATCCTTAAACCTTTCAGATAATTCTTGGCAGATATCTGCTGCATCTACAATACTAGAAATGTTGGCCCTCGAGAGTCACGATGACTAACCGAAGTCGGTTGGATAAACTCCTCTTTTACCTTTAATTATTTTGCTTGACCACAACGATCTGACAACCATAGTCCTCGGAGCAGGCAGCCAGTAAGTAATCCTGCCTTTGAAAAGGCATTACGATGGTTCCCTCAAGCAGCTAGCTTAGATTTTGTCATATCAGTATTATTCTTTTCCTTGATTTCATGTTCCCACCAGTTTTCTCCACTTCACACAACCCACACACACCCACCCACACCGTCACATCCCGTCTCCCGCGCCGTTAAGTCCAAATCTTTGCCAAGTCATTAACTATGAAGCCAGTAGAGTTGGTGGCCTGCGCTTGGTTTTTCCACAACTATTAGATTGTTCGTCTTTGTAGTTTGTCTGACTTTATTCAGCTTAAAAGGCTGTGCAGTCTTGAAATAAAAGTTCCCTCTGGTGGTTAGTTTTCCTTTATGGGAGCCAAGTTAGCCCGCCTTGTCATAGTCCTCAGTTGTAACAACTTAATCGAATGAGACAAGTCAATAAGGTAGTATGGGGTAAGGTGGTTCAAACATGGAAACTTAAGGGTGTTGATGGGGTGGAGAGATGTCAGGAGAATACAATGTAGGTATATAATCTATATGAAAACTGTTTGCACTTGTGATAGGGCCGCCGTTAAGGAGAAATTTTGTAAACCCCTTTTGCAAAATCGTGCTATACATATCGTCCAAGTGTTGTAAGTTTAAAGGGTATGGGTCGTCCATTTTGTCAAGTGCACAGAGATTTGACTGCAACTTTTGTGCTCTTTTTCAGTTTTTACTAATATCATTTTTATCTCCGTCGTTTTGGTCTTTGTGATATGAACTATCTGCCATAAAATTTCCTGTCTGTAGTTTTTGGTTTTGGATAGTAGTAACATCACTTTTTTTTTATTGCTGTTGTGGTGTTGCTTGTTTTGTTTGTTATTTAACTTTGATCGGGGGATTAAGCAGGAACTGAACAATGAAAGGACATGTTTTGTTTTCGAACACAGGACGGGCGAACTTTATTTTTTGTAACTGAGTTGTTTATACAATATAAGAAAAGGACAAATAAATGGCTTTTTGAACTATTCTTTGTCAGTTGCAATGAGGTGTATGTTATCAGTATCAAATGGATAGGACTGTATGCTCCCTAGATATGCCTCACAAATAACCAAGATACGCCGTCCGAAAAGCCAGGTTATCCAATGATGAACCATTACACCATCCGTTAATCTTCTTGCAACCGTAAAGTAGTAGAAACTTTGCAACATTTCGCAACAGCATAGAAAATCCCGCATTGCAATATAATATCCCTAAGCGAAGGAAAGATTTTCTTATGCCAGGTGAAAAGAAAAAAGAGAAGTGACACAACTACCACAATTGTTTACAGGTATGATCTTCCATCATAATGTGTTTTTCAATCGTGTACTGACTTATCAAGCCAAAACCACCACTAATTCAGCTACATCCTGTTAACAAAAATTTGTGTTTTGTATGTCTTCGTCGTCATGACAAATCAAAGTAACACTTTGTGGTTTGAAGAGAAAATGCTACATGGTTTAGCATTGTTACATGGCGCTGTATATTGTGTTAGTAAGTTATCATTTATCTTAAGCACTTTGTTATGTATTCGGCATTGTAATAAAGAAAGTCATATTGCCATTTCTCACCTTGTCACATACTGCGTTGTCCCGTTCATTTTGTGCATTTCATACTCCGGAGACTGCGAAAGAAGACCTTTGTGTCTATGGACTTGTATTTCTCCAAGCCGCACCAAACACACACAAGCATGTGAACGCTTATTGCACTTCCCACATTCACACGCCACACCACACACACACACCACCCTCACCACACCCCAATACACACCCACACTGTGTGTACAAGTTTGCAAGCCTCAGCGACCATTGTAATAAAGAGCCTCTGGCCTTGAAAAAATGAATGGTCCTCGGGGCTTAAATCGGGTGGGTGTGAACTCTTATTGGCAGCCCTAACCTAGTATATAGACACCACCACAGTCAATCTCCCCCAAAAAATCAGCCCAGAAGTCCAATTTGGACATCTGCTACGGCCCCTTCAAATGATGGAGCATGGCCCGTCAATGTCCAAACAAACAGGGCCACTGTTTGTTCCCTGAAGAAATAACGTATACAGGCCCATAGCGCCAAACCAATATGCTGCTTATGACACCAATCCCCTAGCAAAAGCCAACACAGAGCACACTGAGCAAACCAGGAGGACTGGGGAGCAGGTTACGTTACTTGTTGATTTATGTACTGTCTTGGTTGTGAGAATCAATTTCTAAAATCAGACAGGGTCCAGAACAGGCCCTAAGAACCAGACAGTGTAACATGTGAATACCTACTATGACACATTATCAAGTAAGGCAATTGATCCTGTGGCATATCCCATGTATGGAGTGATGAGGCTTGGTCCAACATATCTCTGAGTTGTAGATTTAATCCTCACTATTATAGATGCCAAAGGTGTTAATCCTGTTTCTTTATACAGTTACTGCAGGTTGCACTGAACATTCACTATCGTGACACATCCATCCCTCATTTAGGAGCAAGGTGCACACTGATCTTGTCTTGACTGGCCATGGTCCCAGATGCATCAACATGTAAACATACCCTGGCTATCATTCATGGTTAGCTGATAGGGAAACTGGAAGCCGCAAAATGAAAGCAGACAGTTAATATGTCCCTTGTCGCTGGTCTGATCCTGCGGGCATCAGGTTCTAAGTCCGTCTTATCTTGGTATGAATTCAATCCTTGACAGAGCTTTTTTTTTTTTTGCTGTCCTATCTTCTGTGCCACCTCAGTGGCACTGTTAACCCCACGCCGCTCATCTCCAACCGCCGCCCTTTCCACAGCCACAGCCCCCCATATCCCACGACCAGCCCTGTCACCGGCAATCCATAGGGAGCAGTCATGTCATAGCCATCAAGAGGCACCCACTGGAGGAGACCGTGCACTGCTGCCGAGTCTTTTGGTGGTGCTCAGTACCTTACCTGTGGTCTGATCCAACAGGACCAGAACTCACCTACTAAGACTCGCGACTACTGACGAGTATAATTGCTTAGCGGAGCTGGCATGAGTGAGCTCTCTCTCCCGGAATGTGCCACCAATTTCTCCTGACAGCCCGCATGAAACTGGCAGCTAGTGACCCTGACAGAACCAAACCCATGGCCATAGACTGAAGAGGACATCGAAACTGATGTCAAAATGAGAGGCAGGTATGAAGGGCCACAGAATTTAAGACCTTTTTCTGCTGATCGATGAGATGAGGATGATGAGTTGATGCTACGGATTCTAACCGGTCTGAGATATTGCATGAAAGGGCTTGTACTCTACGCTTACTTTTCACTAATATATCCCGGGGTCCAGCAGGCCCAAAAGATACAGCAACACTCTCAGATGACCGCATCCCGTAAGTGGATGAAGCTGGACTGGTGTCGTCCCGTCTTTGCAGTTGAGCCTGTAACCAACTCACCTTTGGGTAGGGCGGGTTGGGGCCAGAGAAAAATCCCACATGCTCTGATGGGACTGAACCCAGGACCTCTCAGCCAATATCCACACCGTTTGACTATTTGCTAGGTGGCGTTTCTGGTCTGAATCATATTCCTCCCCCAACGTCTTGTCCCAAAACAGAGCCCTGAACTAAATAGTTTTTCCCTTCCCGTCCTCTCGTGCCTGTTCTTCTCTCTCTCTTTTCACTGTTGCTCTATATGCGGCCCAAGGAACAGGCGACACACCTGAAAACACTGGCTAGTTTTTCAAAATGCCTTTATATGCATGCTGATACGCCAGTATCAACCCTCTCACATAATTAACGTGTCCAACTGTATTCCAGGCGTAGTTGATTATTCTTCCTGACAATACATTTTCCTCAATCATCGGCTGTCCATCTTGCCTCCAGAATGACAGTTTATGAGAACTTACAAACACCGACTTGCTGTTTCATATTTTGGGGAAAACCTTATTGGGGTTGTTGATCTTGCTGTGGTCAGAGGATTTAAGTGGCTTCCGTGATCCCTTTGGCTGGGGGGGGCGAATAGGGATATCAATACATGTGATGACGGAACAGACAACTCACGACACAGAGACACGAACATTACTACGTGTCGAAAGAATTACTATGTCATCTCTCGATCTCTTTTCCTTCTCTCTCGCTCCTCTCTCTCTCTCATCTCTCCTCTCTCTCTCTCTCTTCATCTCTTCTCTCTCTTTGCTCTCAGTGCTCTCTTTTGCGTACAGGAACTTTAGTACTTTGTTGTGTGGTGTGTGTGTGTGCGTGCGCGCGCGCGTGTGTGTGTGTGTGTGTGTGTGTGTGTGTGTTGCTATTTTGGGTTTCTTTCTTTTTCTTTGTTCACAAGTGTTTTATACACAACGTCAGTATTTCTCAAAAAAAAAAAAAAAAAAGCAAACTAACAAGTAAGAAAACCAATTGTCAAGAACGAAAAAAACAATCCCAAACAAAATCTGAAAAAAAATGAAATAAGAGAGACAACAACTCTAGTCAGACCTATAAATGGTTTACATTTCTGATGCTATTTATAGAGAACCAACCATGAACTTTTTTTTTTCTATATGTCTAGGGTTTTTAAAATAATATAGACAGCTTATAGATTCGGAAGTCCTTTTAATTAATTCTACATAATTACGGCACATCAAGCATCGAGTTGAACAGTTTTTAAGTTTACACATGCGATTTTTATTCCATGCCTAGTCTTTACATAAGTTAAGAATACACTAAGATGAGGTCTGCTGTATGTTTTTCTAACTGACATTCCCATGACGACGCCCAGTTCCACACTAAGGACGGATATATTCCGGAATGAAATCAGTGAAGTTCGGATGGACAACAGTCATCATCTCTATCATTTTTTTTTCTCTCTTTTTTTTTTTCCTTACCCGGTCTAATCCCCTGACCCATTTCAGTGGAATTAACCCCCACGCACCCTCGTTACGGCCCTCCCCTCCCTTCGCCCCCCGCCTCCGCTTACACCACCCCTCCCCTCCCCCCCCTTACCCCCACTTTTGTGGCATACGCAGGACACCATCTACTAAGCCCACTGCTGACAACAATGATTTCTTTCTCGCAGAGGCCAGCGTGAGTGAGATTAGCCCCCCCCCACCCCCCTCCCCCCCCCCCCCCCCCCCCCCCCCCCCCGCCCCCCCCCATGCCCTTTCAACCCCGTTTCCAGAGTGCGCCACTATGTTCGTACGGACAGTCCCCTGAACTCGCCGACACCGGCGACCCCGACACGAGCTCACCTCGGGCCCAGACGTGGAGAGGAAATGAGCACAGCACGAGAGGATTGGAGAGGAATGAGATCAGCACGAGAGGAATTGGATCAGCACGAAATGAGATCAGCACGAGAGGATTGAGGAAATGTGGAGGAAATGAGATCATCACACGAGAGGATTGGAGAGGAAATGAGATCAACCACGAAAGATTGGAGAGGAAAATGAGATCAGCACGAGAATGATTGGAGAAAAGGAAATGAGAGGAAAAGATCAACACGAGAGAGGAATGAAACGAAGGGCCGCAGAATTTTGAGACTTTTCTTTCCTGCAGATCGCTGAGGATGAGAAAGTTGATGCTGTGGAGGTCCGTTCTGGCCTGAGACTGCGTGGCAGGGCTAGGCTGTACCTCTACGCTTCCTTTCATAACAAAGCCATCAACCAGGCCTGAGAGATACGGACACATGCAGTGCTGGTCATGATTTTTTTTTTTTTTTTTTAAAGCAGGCTCTCCAAAGACGCGCGTTCATTAAGTGAATAAATCTTGGTCCAGTCTTCCCAGTTGAACGTGTGGCAAACTCAGCTCTGTGTGAGAGCCGGTCAGGCAGAGAACTCCAAAACAAATGAACTGCTGTGTGTCATCAGCCTCTATGTTGTTGCGTGTAAACCAGGACAAACGGCTGTGCAGATCTGAACTGCTGAAGTGTTCGTCACTAGTATCCCCGCAATCTACAGTTACGGTGCCGTACTGGATGTCCCTTCGATGAGTCAACATTCTTCACAGAAAGTGTGGAGCTGTGGTGCTGAAAGTTCTGTGTCATTGTAGTTTAAAAACAGGCTGCCATTCTGTCGGGTCCCGACTCTTCTTCTTCTTTCTTCATTTGTTAAGCAGCCCGATTTTTGTAACTTTTAGAATTCTGCTGCACTAGTGTGCATGTGTGTTTCTCTCTCCTCTCTCTCTCCTTCTCTCTCTCTCTCTCTCTCTCTCTCTCTCACACACACACCACACACACACACACACACACACACCACACACACACACATTACTAGCGTGTCATTGATTGCCCACCGACACATGGTGGGCTATTCTACCGAAAGGTGGAATCGGAGTTCGGGAGTGCGTAGAAGTTGTTTGTGTGTTGTGTGTGTGTGTGTGTGTGGTGTGTGTGTGTGTGTGTTGTTTTGTTTGTCTTTTTCTTCTCTTGTGTTTTCTTCTTCTTCTTTCCTCTGTCTTCTGCTTTTTTTTTTTTTCTTTTTTTTTTTTTTTTTTTTTTTGTACATGCGTTTCGCGCACCGAGCCTCGGTTTAAAATCTCTTCCAAAGGACTGGGCGCGGACTGGGGTATGCAATGGCACACAAACTGATTCCGAAGAGAAAATTGCCTTCCCATCCGGCTGTCTCCGTACGAATGGCACCCAGACCTTGCCAGGACAGGTGTCCGACGCCTCACCCACAAGACCAAGCTGACTAGACTCTTGTTTTTTGCTACCCATGGCCAGACGCTGAGAATAAGACTAGGTGGTTGATTCTCCGTGGGCATACTTTTCGAAGGTAACTAAAATGCTATTACATTTTGAACCCTGTGTTTGTTCACTTGGCTTTTCAGTTATTCGTCGAGACTTTAGTGTTAAACAGTGTGGATTTCCGGCGCCGCAGTTTCAACAGACTTATCGCATTGAGCATACATAACTTTTTTCCAACATGGTGCAAACTCTCTCTCTCTCTCTCTCTCTCTCTCTCTCTCTCTCTCTCTCTCTATATATATATATATATATAGGATGTTAAGAGAGAGAGAGAGTGTGTGTGTGAGAAGAGAGAGAGAGAGAGAGAGAGAGAGAGTGTGTGTGTGTGTGTGTTGTGTGCGCGCTTGTGTGTGTGTGCGTTCGCCCGCGCGCGCGCGCGCGCGCGTGTGTGTGTGTGTGTATGTGTGCGCGCGCGCGCGTGTGTGTGTGAAGAAAAAGAAAGAAAGAAGGAGCAAAACTACTGGCAAAAACTCGTCTGGGTTACGCCGGCTATGTCATCTAAGGTAAACGATCCTGATTTGTTGAATTCTTTCAATCATTAACATGCCACACTGATCAAAATTAATACTAGTAAAGCCTCATCATTGTAATATTGACCACAACATTTTTCCATACCCCAACAATTTAGACTAAAGAGAGAAAAAAAAACTCACTTTCAGCTACCACAGTGATGGTGCTGACGGATCGTACAGAGGACCGGAGCGTGTTGTAAGGCCGAATATAGGCCAGCATGTTAGGAAGAGGGGGGAAAAAAACTGGCTTACATTACTCATGATTGATTAACAGTCGGATACGCATTTCTGTCACGCATAAAATAATTCCCGTCACGATTCCACTCGGCGGCTTGTCTGAGCAGCCCGCAGGCGCATGCGCAGGAAGTGAGGAGCGTCTCTGATTTCCAGACGGCAGGAAATTGGGTTTGCTGGCGGTGAGAACTGTGGAGACATTAAATATGGCGGAAGAGCATGAGCCCAGATGCTAAAACACTCTGGCAACGTCACTCTTTGACAAATTAGTGCCGCTAGCGGGCGAACTTTGTGGTGCGCGCCTGCGTTTACATGCTTGGATGTGAAGGAGGGAGAATGCTTTGAGGGACTGTAAAGCAGATCGAAGAGAGAGAGAGAAGGAGATGAGAGAGGGAGAGAGAGTTTTCAAGTCATTCCACGCTTCGCAATTGGAAAGTCTCTTCTACTAATTTACGTTGTAGGGGAAAGAATTGATTTTTGTTGGCGCTGTTTTGTTTACACACACCCGGTCCCAGTTCTCTCTTGTGTCGTGGAAATTGTTTACCCCGCTGTCTGGAAATGCTACACCAGTCATTCTGTCACTCGTTTTGACTTTAAATACCCCCCCCCCCCCCCTTTTTGTGTGTGTGTGTGTGTGTGTTAAATATGCAATACAGTTTACGGGTTTGTCTTTGTGGCCCATTTATTCTGTTTGTTTTTCTGACTTTTAAAGAATACAAAAAAAAGTTTTAATCCGAAACACTCCCATACAGGTACATGGGGTAAACGTATTTCAGAAACAACACACATTTGCGAATTTTTAAAAAAGTGAATAAAATACAGAGGAGGTTTTAAGGATTAAATATAATAAACAAACAAAACGAGGCGTTAGAGTGAGGCAATCGATGACACAAAAACACAAATAAGTGTTTCAACATAGGGGGATAGGTCTTCCTCATACGCTTCCAACAGCAGACAAAAACGCACAGAACAATACTCGAATGAAACACAGCAAGCAATTATTCTTCCACACACATAACACTCACACTGTAGCCGTGGGGAAATACCTTTGCAATGAGATGGTCACAATTTATACAATGCACGGTGTTTGGTTCGGGACTGGTTCCACCATCCCCACCCCCCTCAGGTAAATGGTGGGATAAGAACGTGAATGTCATTTTTTGTTTGAATAAAATTTTTTTACCTGTCAAATTTTGAATAATGTATCAAGCTAAAACGGCATGTGTCCTCAGTCGGCCTAATACCATAGATTAGCTGCCATGTTTTTTGAACGTGGGTGATGGGTAAGGCCTGTTTATTAAAACTGAACTCAATTTGTTTTTCTTTCTTTTCACTGCTTGGTGGTTCGACCGATTTCGGTCGACGTAATTAGGAGGCATTTCTGACGAGACCCTCGACACCCAATGCGTTGAGATCATCAGGGTCCACGCGAACGGCAGAAAAACCTGCAACGGAGGGTGGTTGATAATCGATGGGTGTCCCCTCCACGATCAAGCCAGGCCATTTCAATAACACAACGCACGTACCGGAGGGCCTGCAGACTGTTAGCAAGAAGAAAGAGGCATCAGACATGAGGAGCTGATCCGGAAATGTCTGGACAATGGAGGCCTCGTAACAAGTCTCCTATCACTGCTCTTACCCGTGTGACGCACAACGGCCAGCCATTTGCTCTCTCCTCTCCTCCCTCTCCTCTCCTCTCTCTCTTTGTTTTTTTTTTGTTGTTTGTTTTTTTTTTTGTGTGTGTCATCTCCCCCGGTTCGTCTGTGGCATTTCTCCCGGGGCCGTTTCTCAGCTAGAACCACGTCGTCCATCACAACAGCCACACGTCAGGACGGCAACAGACCCAGCCAGCACCGCAGCCTACATGAGAGCCGATGACAGGTATCTTCTTCTTTCTTTCTTGCTGAGGCGTTATTCTTCTTTCGGGGATGAGAAGTGCTTAGCTGTTTAAAGCTCCGCAAATCAATTTCAATTGGCAGGAATAGTGAATATCCGGCCCTCTGCGTCACATTGGAGACACTATCCTGGTAATTCAGTTTTAGGATGTCTACTGCTTTATCATCAGCCCTCGTCATCATCCATCATCCATTCCTATTCTTAAATCTTCTTCTTTGCTCTTCCGTCTAGAGAATAATTGATAACTTGAAGTGATTGCTCTCTTAACAATGAGTAACAATAACTATAAATGGATTAAGTATCAAAACCATTACATTTTGTTTTGGCCAAATTATATATTGACGATCCAACAGGTTTTTATTCAACGGTAGATGCGATTGACGAAAGTAACTAAACAAGGTAAACATCATCGAGCTATATTTAAGATTAGACAGAATTAACATCCCTTGAATGATTGCTTCTGTTTGATCGTGACAAAAGCATTCGGGTTCAATTGACGGGAGTTGGTTAAGAACCCCAGTAAGTGCAAGAGAAGTGTATGTAGACACCACACAAACCAATGTTTCCAGCCTTCAGAAAAGCCATCAGCAGTTGCTCGGCCCGAAAAGGAATAAACGAGCTGGCTGTGCCAAGATAGGCAGCCCGTTGCGTAAACGAGAGCGTGGATTGTAAAGCTTAGAGCTTGGTCTTTAACAAAAGATACGTGCTATATAAGTACTCTTAATGCTGCTGCTGCTGCCTGCTTCTGCTAATAATGAATAATAATAGTAATAATAATAATAGTAAGTAATGATCATGACGATGCATGGCATATACTAATATAATGATAATTGATAATAATAACAATAATAATAATAGTAGTCCATGATAAAAAAAAAATGAAGAGAAAAATGAAAATGCAATTTTCATTCTTCTTTGTTAGACTGGTGTCAAGACGCATGTGAAGCCTGTGTAACTGCCGACATCGTTAAGACTCTGATCCACATTATAAACTGGGGCATGTGTGCTTTTTTTGCCATTAATTTACTTCTATTTTCCGAAGGGAAAAAAAGCACGATTTTTCTGTATAAAGAACATTAATGCGACGTGCCTTAGCAAGTGAACATGTAATTTCAAGACAGTTCTGTCCGGTGCTCTAGAATTCCAGTCTCGTCCAAGACACTGTGGCCATTTTTACTGTCAACGCTCCTGAGTCTAACATGCTGGGATTTTGTGGCGGGTTACCGCGACAGTACAATTTCAAAGGACAGTCTGAAGTTTAAATAAATGATTAAAATTCAAAAGAAACAAATCAAAACAAAGAAGAGAAGAAAAGAAAGAAACGACCGACCGACTGACCGATGACGAACGAACGAACGAACAAACACACATGAACAGGTCTGTCTGCTTGATGGTGTTACTTTAAAACGTTTTCTTGGTACGCGAAAGTATCAATGAATACTAGCGCGTATATACGAGGCTGCCAAGAACAAAACACCTCAGCGTTCTTCGTACTTACAGTTTGAGTTCCTCCAGCTGTTCCTGCGGTTTCAGCTTTCTTGAACATAATCCAGACAAAGGCTGTTTAGGCATGTAAAGAGCCGAGACATTCCCGCAGCGCGTGGTGATGTGAAGGGGATCGGGTGTGCATGCTGGCCTCTTCTGGCTTGTGGGTAAAGTGAAAAGACTGTTTGTGCATCAAGTACGGCTGGACTGTCAAAATGTAGTTCACTATGAATGTGTGATTTGTGAGCTCATCCCAAATCACTGGCCTGTGGACTGCATAAGAAAACAGGGGAAAGGGGAGGGGGTAGGAAAGAGAGGTATCGAGAAAAGGGAGGGAGGCATTTCTCTATTTTTACTGTCTCATCCACTGCGATTTTTTGGGTCTGAAAAAAAAAAAGAGATAAATATTGAAACTTATTTGACCATTCTCGTTTTATTCATTTTCGATTCTAAAAAGATGTGTAACTCAATTTTTATTTTCATGGACAAAATTGCTCCAGTGTCAGTGATTTTGGATATAGTTTACTTCGATCGAAAGCTTCCCATCACAATAATTTTAGACTGTGTGATCTGCGAAGATCCCTTTCTTCCATTAAGACAGGGACCGCTGAACACCGTAGTCGCACCTTCTCGCCACGTTAGTGTGGGTGTTTCCTCAGGGGAGACATGGGGCAGGTCGTTTTGACTAACGCGGCAACGGGAGCGGAATACTGGCGCTGTATCAAAGCTAGATCTCGGCCTCTCCAATCAAGGAAAGCCGCAGGCTAGACAGTCCAGATGGAGGAGTAAGGCCCCCACCAAACTGGATGGAACTGAGTGAAGGACCACCTGCGTGTGGATACGCCCTGACACTGCTCCAATGGCAAAAGCATCCAGCCTGCCGAAGACGGAGTGTGTCAGCTACGGCGCAGGTCCTGGGGATAAATTAGGGCACACACGCATCAACGATTATGGTCATGCGTCAGACTACATTGTCGTCATGGCGTCGTCCCTATCAGCGACAACCGGGGAGAGGTGGAGCCGGGCCCTTGGCCTCAAAGGGGCCCACCCAAGCGACCTGTGCCTCTGTTTAACCTGACGGTCGGATGAAGGCAGAGTAGAGCGACTGACCAGACTACCCAGCCTCCTACCACCCCTTACAGTGGCTCAGTGGAATGCAGAAGGACTAAGGAACAAGAAGCCAGAAACTGCAAAAGTTTCTAAGCAAAAAACAACATCGATGTCATCTGCATCCCAAGAAACGCACTTGAAAGATCATCGACGTTACTTCGTAAGAGGCTACGAGACCTTTCGCCAAGACTGCGAAGACAGACACAAGAGAGGAATTATTACCCTTGTCAGAAACTCGATCCTGCAGTGGAGACAAACAGATCAAGAAGACAAGACTAGAACATCTGACTGTCAAGCTCTTGCTGCCCAGTGGAGACCTACGGATCACCAACTGCTACAGCCCATCAACCTCATCTCTTACGCTACACAGCGTGAAGCTAGAAGCTTACAGACACCTGGTGGTTGGAGACTTCAACAGCCACTCGCAAAGCTGGGGATATGAGGAAATGGATGCCCGTGGTGAGGAAGTGGAGGATTGGATGATGGAAAACAATCTAGTACTCGTCAACCAGGCGGACGACAACCAACATGCTTCTCCAGAGCTTGGAAAACCACCTCCACACCAGACCTGGCAGTAGCTACTGAGGACATTCACAAGCTCACGTCCAGAGAAGTCAGCACCCAGCTTGGAGGGAGCGACCACCTGCCAGTCATTCTCATCATCTCCAGCTTTGGATGTACTGAGCGCAACATGCAACCAAGTTGGAACTTCAAACGAGCCAACTGGACCCTCTTTGCAGAAAAGGCTGACCACCACACCAAAAACGTTTGCTGTGCAAATGACCTGAACAAGAACGTCCAGAATTTCACTGATGCAATTCTTCAGGCAGCAAAGCAGGCAATCTCCAAGGGCAAAAGAAGACATTACCTGCCATACTGGAGTGACACACTGGAACAGCTTCACACTGAAATGGACAATGCCAGAGAAGCTATGGAGCAAACCCCCACTCCAGAGAAGCTAGTGAGACACAACAACGCCAAAGAAGCTTTCAACCAACAGAAGAAAGCTGAACCCAAAAAAGCTGGAACGAGAAGACCAGCAGCCTCAACATGGAGAAGGACACCAGCAAGCTGTGGAATCTGACAAAACCCTGAATGAAGACACCAGAGCGGGACACAGCAAAACCGTCATCGAGGAAAACGGTACGCACCACACAGGAAGAAAAGCAGCAAACATCCTGGCAGACTTTTACAAAGAGGAAAGCGAAGCATCCAATACCCAATGCCCGAGTGCAGGAAGTCGGCAAGGAAACCAGGAGAAGCTGAAACACATGGTCAGCCTTCTCCATGGAC
>JADBJO010025737.1:0-23381 GCA_016801955.1 Conus betulinus
ATGTTAGGTGATATGATTGAAGGGGGATACGCTTCTCCAGATGACACAAAGTGAGAGGGATCCTGTCTGTTCGACACTACAATGACAAAGAAAAGGTTCCTGTTCTGACACCACCCAATGACAAAGAAAAAGGTTCCTGTATGACACCACCATGGACTGACACCACCCCTATGTCTGGACAAAGAAAAAGGTTCCTGTCTGACACACCATGGACAAAGAAAAAGGATTCTGTCTGACACCACAATGACCAAAGAAAGAAAAAGGATTCTGTTTGACATTTCAATGACAAAGGAACAAAGGATACTCGCTGACTTTACTATAACAAAGAAAAAGGATTTGTTGTTTGATATTACAATGACAAAGGGAACGGATCCTGTCTGACACTACAATGACAAAAAGGGAAAGGATCCTGTCTGACACTACAATGACAAAGGGAAAAGGGATCCTGTCTGACACTACAATGACAATGGAAAAGGATTCTGTCTGACACCAGAATGACAAAGGAAAAAGGATTCTGTCTGACACCACCATGACAAAGAAAAAGGATTATGTCTGACACCACATGACAAAGAAAAAGGATTCTGTCTGACACCACCATGACAGAAGAAGAAAAAGGATTATGTCTGACACCACCATGGACAAAAAAAAAGGATTATGTTGATATTACAATGACAAAGGGAAAAGGATCACCGCTTCCTGACATTACAATGACAAAGGGAAAGGATCCTCGCTGACTCTACAATGAGAAAGGAAAAAGTACCCTGTCTGACACCACAATGACAAAGACAAAAAGGATCTGCTGCCTGACACCACAATGACAAAGGACAAAGAAAAAGGATCCTGCCTGACACCCACAATGACAAAGAAAAAGGATCCTGCCTGACACCACAATGACAAAGGGAAAGGAGGCTGTCTGACACGGACAATGACAAAGGAAAAGGATCCTGTCCTGACACGACAATGACAAAGGAAAAGGATGCTGTCTGACACGGACAATGACAAAGGAAAAGGATCCCGTCTGACACGACAATGACAAAGGAAAAGGATCCTGTCTGACACGACAATGACAAAGGAAAAGGATCCTGTCTGACCTGATGTACAGCGCTCGGGCGTGACAGACTAAATAGCAAGTTACGCAATTTCTATTCTGGATTGATTTACTAATTTATTTGTTTGATTTATTTATTTAGTAATCATTTATTCATTTATTTATTTATTCATTCATTCATTCATTCATTGCTTTATTTATTGATTTTATTTGTTGATTTGGTGATTGCAGAGAAAGGGACGGGGAATAGCGGGCGGGACGTGGGGGAGGAGGGGGGGGGGAGGAGGTGGTTCGTTGGGAGATGAAGGGAATAGGTTGGGAGGATATGAAATGGGAAAGTAGCACCCGTCAAAGGATTCGAACTCACTCGCGGGATTCATGAATGCCATCTCTGAGAAAAATGCTTTATCAATGGCAGAATAAGATAGATAGATAGATAGACAGACAGACAGATAGATAGACAAAACTGATACACATTTACCTAAGATAGTGGATAAATAGAGAGATATGATCGATATATCCATCGCTTATATAGATATGTATAGAGCGAGACAGACAGACAGACAGGACAGACAAACAGGACAAATGAAAAAACGGAGAGCATCCTATGAATAGAGATTGGAAAAGTAGAGAGAGAATAGGGAAGGAAAAGCATGATGATTCTGGGATTCGGGAACGTGGTGGGATTCACAGTCCACGATGCTAGTCCCCTTGTTAGGATTTTGGCACCCGTCCTCCCGTAACGCCTCCTTTGAACTGGTCCTGATTCCGTCCAGTCCTTTTGTGTCATGTGTGGATGTTATGCTCGTTGTTGTTGTTGCGATTTAAGATTACTTTTTTTCCCCCTCAATTTACTTATTTTCCCACCTGCGCGCGCGCGCCGCGCGCGCCGCACCCACCCACCCACCAAACACACACACAGCACACACACACACACACACCACACACACAACACACACACATCACACACACACCATACTGTCACCCTCAAGGACACTACAATTATTGCTGCTTATATTCCTGCTGCTGCTGCTACTGCTGCTGCCTGCTACTACTGCTGCTGCTGCTAACTGCTACTACTACTGCTACTACTACTACTATAAGACTAACTGCTGCTGCTGCTGCTGCTGCTGCTGCTCCTGCTGCCCGCTGCTGCTGCTACCTACTACTACTACTACTACTACTGCTGCTGCTTCTGCTGCTGCTGCTGCTATACTACTACTACTATATACTACTGGCTGCTGACTGCTGCTACTGCTGCTGCTGCTACTACTGCTGCCTGCTACTGCTACTACTACTGCTACTACTACTACTACTACTACTACTACTGCTGCTGCTGCTGCTGTGCTGCTAAAGCCCGCTGCTGCTGCTGCTACTACTACTACTACTTACTACTACCTACTGCTGCTGCGGCTGCGCTGCTGCTGCTGCTGCTGCTGCCCCGCTGCTGCCTGCTACTACTACTAACTACTGGTTGCTGCTGCTACTGCTACTTGCTACTACCTATTATTGCGTGCTGCTGCTGCGACAGTTGCTGCTCATTGCTGGTGACTTCTAAGCACTACTGCGGCTACTGCTTCTGCTGCTAGTAAATGCTGCTGCCTTGTTGCTTGCTGCTGCTGCTGCTGCTGCTGCTGCGCGCTTACTACTATTCCCCGCTGTGCTGTTGTTGCTAATGCAATACTACCAAGTGGCCACCCACCACTGTCCACTATGACCACTACTACAATCATGACCACTACCACCACGACCACCACCGCGCTACTATAACTACTACGTGCTACACTGCTGTTGCTGCTGCCTGCTTCTACTTACTACTACCATTACTACTATATCCGTACCACTGCTATTACCACCACTGTTATAACCACCATTACCATGAGACACAAATCAGAAGAGATATCTGAAACAACACCCACACCACACACACACCACACACACACCACACACACACACACGACACACACAGTCACACACACACACACACACACCCCACACACACATCACACACATATACAATCCCATATGACATCGAGCAGAACCACAGCCAAGGTAGTTGAAGTTACACAAGTATTAGCGTGCCATGTTTAAGTTACGCTCTAATTCATCTCCAGAAAGACGAACGAGGGCATTCCTATACGGTCACCACACGCGTCACTTTCCCTGACGGACCATCTACATGCTTCAGTCAGCTTCTTCTTCATGGATCTTCGACACAGTTACAACAAAATGCGAGTCTTTATGGCCTAAAGGCGTGGAGGAACAGGAATTTTTTTTTTCCTCCCTCCACTCATGTCTGTAGTATTACTTTCCTGTTTTTTTTGTAAACAGAGCCTGTTCTCCTGTTGCACAAGAATGATTTTGATGGTCTTCTGCATTCTCCACAAGAAGTCAGGGGGGAGGTAAAGAAAGGAAAGTATAGTTAGTAAGATTTCTTTCATCCATACCGCGACGGTTGTACGGTTGATCCTCCCTTGCATTTTATAAGTCAGTAACAGCATCTGGTTGGTACGGCGAAGAAGATTTGTGGTTCTCACTTCCTCCATCGTTAGGAATCCTCAGGGTCACGTTCCCCTCAACCCCAAAACCCCCAACCACGGCGTTGCGCCCCCACGTTCCCGTTCAGTCCCGTGATACGTCTATTTATTCTTCCATTCAGTTGGTTGTCTCCTTTACTCACCACTTTCTCCCCCAATATCGTTTCTCTTCTTCCGATTGGCCCTTTAATCCTTCTGCCATGAGCTTGGCTTCCCTTGTCCAGGGTTCGATCAAGGATGACGACCTGGTGGACACAAAACCAATAACAAATACCCCACCCCCACCCCACCCTCAAAAGAGAAAGGAAAACAAAAAAAAAAAAAAAAAAAAAAAGAACGAAAAGAAAAAATATAAAACAATAAATTAAGAAAAAAAGGTGTGCATTGAAGGTCGCTCCGGCGGAGGGAGAAGAGGGGAGGAGAGGAGGAGAAGAGAAGATAGGGTGGTGGTGGTGAATGAGCGGAGGAGGAGGATGTGGTGTGTGTGTGTGGGGGGGGGGGGGGGGTTGGTAGAGGTGGGGGTTTAGAGTAGTAGTTGGTAGTTTTATATTTAGCGGTGGTGGTAGATAGCGTGGGTTTAGAGGGTCAGATGGTGGGTGGGTTAGAGTGGATTAGGCGTGGAATATTTTTATTTTATTATGTAAGTAGTAAGGGGGTTTTAATATTTTTTAGCGGGGGTAGTAGTAGAGGCTTTGGGTTTTTAGAGTATTAGTTAGGGTAGACAGATAGTAAGTAGTAGTAGTTTTAGATGGGTTTTATAGAGTGGGAAAAAAAAAAATAGAAGTTTTTTAGATTAGGTAGGGTAGTAGTTTAGAGTGGGAAAGAGAAAAAAAAAGGGGGAGAGCTAGTATATTGGGTAGTTAGAGGTAGGGGGGGCGTGGTAGGTTTTTAGATAGTATTAGTTTTAGTGCGTTAAGTTGGTAGTAGGTGCGAAAAAACAAAAATTGCGTAGAGTGGTGTGTGGTAGAGTGGGTTTAGGGGAGAGTTTGGTCGAGTGGCCCACAAACGGTTTCTGGGGGGGTAGAGTAGTCGAGTTTAGTTTTAGTTATTAGAGTGGGGGACCCAAAAAAAAGGAATGTAGTTTTTTTTAGGTTTGTAAGTTTTTAGTAGGGTAGAGGGTTAGGTGGGAAAAATTAGTTTAGCGGGGGTAGGTAGAGTTAGGGGGGGTGGGTAGGGAGTAGTATATAGAGGGCAAAAAAAAAAAAAACAATATAAAATAGAGGGGTTTAGCTGGAAAAAAAAAACAAAAAAAAAAATGTTAGAGGGGAAAAAAAAAAAAAGGGGGGAGAGATGGGGGGTGGTGCGTGGGTGGGGGCTGTCGTGGTGGTGGGTGGGGAGGGAGGTTAGTGAGGGTTCTTCACCGGAGTTGTTTGTGGACAAGAAGATGGGGTTGACTAAGGTATTGTGGAGGCGGGGAGGAAGGTAAATGAGGAAGGCGAGAACAAGTGTGGGAGGGGGTTGGTGGGGGTGGGTTGTTGGGTGGTTTAGGGTTTGTTAGAGGGGGGGGGCAGATCAAAGGGATGGAGGGGAATCTTGAAGGGTGGAAGGTGGAACGGTATGAGACGGGGAGGGGGAGGGGGGGAGGAGAGGAGTGGAGGGGGAGAAAAGGAGGAGGGGAGGGAGGGGGGGAGGGCGGGGAGGGGGGAGGAGGAGGGGGGGCTTTCGCAAGAGCAAGAAAGAGGAGGTTTTCAGAGAAGTCTTTGACTATTGTCCTCGAAATTTTCCACGGTATAGATTGTCAGCCAGTCGGTCAATCAAAACCAGTACGGACATGTCCGCAGGTGTTTGGGGGGGGGGGGGTAGGGGATTTTTGTGGGGGGTGCAGGTGGGAGAGAAGGGTGCAGTGGGTGGGCTGTTTGGGGGGGATGTATCGGGGGGCGGGTGGGCGAGTGTCGGGGTAGGGAAAGAAGGGAAAGTGGGTGGGTGTGGCGTGAAGGTGAAGGTGGAAAGCGCTGGGGATAATTCTTCGTAAGCCGTAGAGCACCTGATCTCGGCAGTATCGGATCATGCCCCTACCCCCCACGCTGCTGTCACACACACACACGCGCGCGCGCGCAGCATTACTGCACAAAGCTAGTGGTGGAGCGCGCGCACATTGCGCAACACACACACACACACCCTTCAATGGTAAACGTTTTTCAGAAATTAGTTTTGAATATAAACTTGTAGGCACATATCGAACGAGAAAAATAAATCAGACACCAAACCTAAAATTGCACCAAGCCAAAGTATCCGGTTGGGGTGGGAGGGTGGGGGATGGTGTGTGTTGTGGGGGGGAGGGGGGGGGGGGGGCGGGGCTGTTTGTGGAAGGTGTAGGGTTTGTCCCGGTAGGAGGGGAAAGGACCTCAGGGGGCTTTGGAGTTGCGCATCGGGGGGGACTGCTCCTTGGGCATGTAGAGAGGGGAAACCTAGAGGGGAAAGAGAGCGTAGAGGTTCACAGGGAGTAAATACGGCGTAGGGGGCGAGGGAAGAGGGGGAGGGGGGGCGGGGGGGCGCAAATGTTAGCAGAGTATCTTGAATAATTAGGAAGGGGGGAGAAAGAGAGAAGGTCGGAGGTCAATGGGTACTAAGGTGTGACTCTCCTTAAAACCAACAGAAGACTTAACTGACTGGCAGTCACCCCCAAAAATCCAATTCTACAGCGATCCTGGGGATTGTGTGGGGTCGAGGGATGACATAGTGGTGGCGTTGAGAAGCATGTGTATCATCACACCAGAGAGTACAAGACAAAATAGACGATGGAGTCGCGAAAGCCGGTATAAGAACGTGGGTAACACAGTCGCGAGCACGAGAGGTGATTGACCATTTTGAGGAGACAGAGGCCGAATGTGTGGCACGGTAATAAAGCTTGATGTGGACCAATCTCGTCAGAAAACGAGTCAGGGTTGTTTTTTATATTAGTATGATACAAATACATCAGCCGTTGATAAAAAAGTGGTGCGAGGCAGTAGATCCGCGGTCGCTCCTTACTTGGAAATGTATTCATTTGTTACTTTCTTGTATTTCTGTTCGGACTTGTTAAGTGTGCTTAAGTTGAAAGGCTACCACAACAGTGGACAATGGAGAGCTTTGGGTCACAACAGGTACAATCATTTTGTGACTTTCAGGTCTTGGTCGTACATCGGCAGTATGTCTATGTATCTAGTAAAAAGAAGAAAAACACAGCTTAGTGTGTATTGTTGTACTGGGAGCTCCGCAAGAGACAAGCTTGCCTTGTCACGCATTTAAAAGAACGGAATAATCGCTACAATGTGTCCCAAGATATATCATCTTTTAGGCTGGTTGGGTTGGAAATCTGAATTACTATGAAGAAAAAAAACCTTGAGTTCGATGTATACTCCTTTTGTGAACCTGAAAATATACTATGAGATATAATACCTTTGTTCGCTGTAGCTACTTTTTGAGTGGTGGATTCGAATGTTGTACACGGACTTAATTGACGCTTGTGGTTTTGTTGTTTGATTGGGTATTGTAACGGAATTGAACTGTCCAAAGAAAGATATAGTGGTTCTTTTCTATAATGGTTTCCTTTGCTTCCGAACAACTGGCTGTTGCACCCAAAGATTACTCTTAAAATTTGTACGTACAATTCTAATAGGGCTTAATAATCTTGTATAAAGAAGAAGGATGTTTTGATTTTTCTTCGAAAGAAAAGACAGCCCATATTTTATTGTCTTCAAGAAATCACATGACTCTTCAGAATGAAAACGTCATTGAAAAGTAACTATTTTAAATGGAAAGACAGGGTATTATCTCCCCTTCCCCTTTCCCTCCCCGATTTCTTTTCGATATAAGTCAATTACGGGTTACCCTCCCCCTCCCACCCCCTTCTCTCCCTTGCTCTTTCCTGGTCGAATGAAAAGGTGTAATAATTTACTGCACAAAATACAAATTAGGGAAAGCGCAGCGCAGTTAGTCCACTCAGTTAGTTAGTTAGTTAGTTAGTTAGTTTTAGCTAGCTAATTAGTTAGTGAGCTAGAGCTAGTTGGTTAGTTGGTTTTGTTTGTTCGTTTGCTTCTCTTTTTCATTAAAATGAATCGTCACTGTTTTCTTATCTGCACTTCGGCAATAGTCACAGTGAGTTAGTGAATGTCATCCCGCTCCCCCCCCCACCACCACACACCACCCCCACCCCCTCCACGCCTTACGAATGCTTTTTTTGGTCTGGATAGTGATTGAATCATTACCAAATCTTGCACGTTCGCAGACATCAATAGAAGATGTGGTGAAACGCAACACACACACACACACACACACACACACACACACCACACACACACGCGCGCGCGCGCACACCACACACACAACACACACACAGACACATCAAAACCACCACAGCTACCATCACATCACACTTCAACCCACAACACACCACAACACAACACAACACAAAACCGCACACCGCCACAGTCATGGGTCATCGAACGATCGATCTCTTCATATCAATAGAGCCCCTCCCCTCCACCACCCCACCCACCCAAACCCTTACCCTTCTCCTCCTCCTCCTCCTCCACCATACCATACCCTCCCTCTCCCCCTACCTACACCCCTACTACTAAGCCCCCCCTACTGCACCACCTCTCTACTACCTCTCAACCCTCAGCCCAACACCCCCCCCCCCCCGTCCCCCCCCTCCACCCCACCACCCCTGCAAGTCCCAGCCAGGCGAGTCCCCCCCCTCCCCCCCCCCCCCCCCCCCACACACCACACACAACCACAGCCGCCGCCAGGATAGCTGAGATGCGGCGGAGCGTGCACTGTGTTGTCCGTTTCCCCGGTGCAGTCGTCACTGAAGCGTGGGGGGATGTTTGTGTAAGTCTTTGCGCGCACATGGCCGGTGGGGAGGAAAACTCCAGAGGCGGTGAGGGGAGGGGGGAGGGGGTAGGGGTGGGTGGGGGGAAGGTGTAGGGGAGGACGGAGGGGGTGGGTGGGCAGGACGGGGGGGGGGGGGGGGGAGAGAGGAGGAGGGGACTGTTCGCATAGGGAGATGACGAAGGGAGGGGATGCGTGTGTGTGTGTGTGTGTGTGTGTGTGTGTGTGTGTGTGTGTGTGCTGTGCGTGCGTGCGTGCGTGCGTGCTGGGGAGGGGTGGAAGGTAAGTGGAGGAAGAGGGTTTTTTTTTGGGGAATGGTGTTGGTGAGAGAGTGGAGAAGGGGTGTGCGAGTGGTTGGGTGAGTTCTGGCGGTCTGGAACTGTTCTTGGGATTAAGGTTCGAGTCTTCTTCCTTCACCCTGGATCTCCTCTCACCCACCTCCCCGCACCCCCCGTCCCCTTCACCCTCAGCCACCCCTCCCCCCTCCCCCCCCCCCCCCCCCCCCCCACACACACAACGGCCTTATCCTCACCATGCCTCTCACACTCTCTACTCTTTCTTATCCTCGCACCCCCCCCCCCCTCCCCTGCCCCTACCTACCCCCCCCCCTCCCTTCCCCCTCCCTTCCCCCACTGCAACTGCACCACCTCGCTCATTACGCTACATCGGTTTGATGCTTATGCCGACAGATTAAGTCTGCCAGACGGATTAGGCAGACAAGACAGACTCGACCGGACAGACACAAGACAGACCATACGAAAGACGGAAGACAGACATAACGGACAAACTAAACGAGTCGCACAAGACAGACACGTCAGACTTTGTTTAGACAAGACACATAAGCGAACATTGGGGATTGTCAGACTGATAGAGGGGCAGATACACACACATAGATGCAGATACACACACATAGATGCAGATACACACACATAGATGCAGACACACACACATAGATGCATATACACACACATAGATGCAGATACAGACACAGACATACACATGGACAATTACAAGTTGACAAGACGAGTACGTGGGTAGGTGGTAGGTCGGTAGGCAGCAGGTAGGTAAGCAGATGCTGGGTACGGACTTAATTAAAGACGGGCATACCGACTGAAATCTATTCAGTTCGTGGAAATTATAGCCCTGGCGGCCGCGGAAATGGAGGTGATGTGGGGCTGTGTGTGTGTGTGTGTGTGTGTGTGTGCGTGTGCGTGTGTGTGTGCGTGTGTGTGTGTGTGTGTGCGTGTGTGTGTCCCCGGAGGGAGATGGTACAGTTGGCACACCCAGGCTCTCATCAGTCAATTCCTTACATAGTTGTTTCTTGAAAAAAGAAACAAAAAAGCAAATAGTATTCATTTTTTAAGCACAAATAAACCAGTGTTCATTTTGTTCATAAAAACTATGACAAAATTGCCTAAAACTCAGATGAGAAACAAAAATGTCAGATGAGAAATATCTGTCTCCGACAGGCATGTTAAGAGCTAAATGACATCGTGCGCCGAATAGGAGAAGAGAAGTGGTTTCTCATTCTTCGTTTTCATTGTCCTAAATGTTGTTTGTTTTTGCCTGAAGAAGACCCGAAAAGGTCGAAATGCATCGCGTCTTGTCCTGTACTTATGTTTATCTATGTCCTGGCGGTAACTAACCCCCTCTCTTTCTAAATGTGCTTCATTCTGCGCCCTCAGTTACTCCGTTTTGAAACTAACGACAGAATGAACCGAAAGACAGGACAAACAGGAACCCACACACAACACACACACACAGAGGGAGAGGAGAGAGAGAGAGAGAGCGAGAGAGAGAGAGAGAGAGAGAGAGACCTGCAATTGGTAACACGATGGCTGGTTGTCACGCATTCTACTAACCTGGCTTTCAAAGAACCTCGGGCCAACCGTTTCAGATGAAGGATCAAAACCTGAAGTACCTCCGGAGCTGCGGCAAAACGACAGCAGCGCTAGCCAGACTTAAGACCGTCTGGAATGACAGAATACGAAACTCACAATCGGTTCCAAGATCTGACTGATGCGCCGTACAACGAAATTTCGGTTTATAGCTTATACAAATGACTTTTGTCGGGAAACAGTATCAATTCTGGGGGGGGGGGGGGGGGGGGGGGGGGGGGGGGGGGGGGGGGATTCCCCCTGCACCAAAACCACCTGTCGCGGATTCGAACCCGCAACTCCAGATCACCAGGATTACGAGTCCGGTGCTCTACTCTCCGAGACTCCACCAGCGTAGTCCTCGTCAGGATTGCCATCCTAATCCTCTGGAATTGGTTTTTTTTGTTTGTTTGATTGATTGATATTTTTTTAAGCGTCTTACATTCTGCGGACGTTTAATGTCCTGCTCTATCAAGAACATCATTTTCCTTCTCTTCCAGAAATCATGCCAATGATGAGGTCATATCGTTAATGCAACTTTTAGTATTTATCATCATCATCTTCACAATTATCATGATTATTATCATCATCATCATCATTTTTTTTCACCATCTCCTTCCCAGCAACCTCGTTTTCATTCCACGTCCATGTTGTGCTCAATTTGAGGAGGTTAAGTGATTGTTCGTTCTTCGTTCTTGTTATCTTAAATGTTGTTTGTCTGGTCTGAAGAGAGACCAAAGAGGTCGAAACGGCGTCGTTTTTTGTCTTGTAATTTGTTAGTCTCTTTCGTTCAAGCGATACAGTACTTTTTTTTTTAAGTTTGTAGAACATGGCGGTTGTCCATGTCAGAGACCACTCCTTGCAGAACCAAACGATTTCAGACGCGAAATGGTAGTATCCACTGTATTTGTGTGTAGAAAGACGCTGTCTTAGTCCATAGAAACGGAAGTCCCATCATCTTCAGCACCCCACACCCCCCCCCCCCCCCCCCCCCCTCTTTTTTTAAATTTCAAATCTTGGCCAGTGATTACTACAATGATGGAATTGTTACCCTCCACTTGTTTTCCCCCCACTACTTAATTGTTCAGCATTATATTGTTTGGTCAATCAGTGGACGATCAGTGGGCATGTCTTAGGAGATCCAAGTAAAGGTTGTACTGTACAGTTTTTAGCCGCTGACAATGCTTGGGTTTTTGAACAGCAGAGATGACCACTCAGACTGTTCCCTATCTTTTGATCTCCCTTGCATCCTTAAATGATCCTCAAGCACAGGCTCAAAGATGTCCCCTACATTTTATACTGTTTGCATAATGTTTTTCAGTTTTTCAGCAACTTTTATCCTCTCCACACTTTTGTTTTGTTTTATTCTACTACCTTTCGGTGGCTGCTCTGTGGGTGCTGTTGGATTCTTTTTTGCACCCTTGGTGGTGAGAAACACCACAGAATTACGGACTGTGGTGTGTCTCTATTTGACGCCAAGAGCCCAACACACACAATCAGCCGTGTTTCCATGGTACACCCGAACCAGTAAACAAGTAAAGCTAAACACAGGCGATACACATAGATTTGCTGTAGAATAGAATACGAATGATTTTCTCATGCGATTGTAGTATAGAATACGAGAGATTTTCTCATGCGATTGTAATAAAGCTTTTCACATGTATAGATACATATTATTCATGAATTTATACATCATCGTTTCTTTTTTTTAAATATCAAATAAATCGTGAACGAAAATCACAGGCGATATACATAGGTTTGCTGTAGAATAGAATACGAGTGATTTTCTCATGCAATTATAGAATGGTTATCACATGTGGTAGGATACATATGAATGAATTTATACATCATCGTTTCTTTTTCAGTATCATATAAATCGTTTAGTTTTCATTACATTAACGGAAAAATTGATAAATACTCTCGATTCCTCCCCTCTTCCCCCCCCCCCCCCCACACACAATTCATTTGTTCAGCGTCTGCCATGTAGCGTGACTATTGTCAAAACAACAGCTATTAAACTCCACGATTCTCGCCCATTAAAATAAATTTGTCACGGATGGCATGAGTGTGTTTATGATTGTCCAATTCTCATACAGAAATTATAGATGCATTCACGACTTTTTTTCGATTCTCACCCGAATATTGACAGCCAGGCAACGAGAAGAGTTTTTTTTTTTTATTGTTTTTAGGCCGCCCCAGCCATCAGAGAAAACCTATAAAAGAAAACTAATATTTCATCAATAAGTCTGCACGCCATCAGTAAGGCGTATACCACAGAACTATGCCGAGTTCCATTTTAAAAAAAAAAAAAAAAGCAGCGACGGCCTAGCCAACAACAAAAAGTCGCGAAAACCAAACAACCAGACGGTTGGAGAAATTTTATTGCTCACTATGGAAGCGAGAATTTCACGTGATATATGATTCCATACACAGTAATGTGTGAAAATATGACTTTTGTCTGGAAAATCGAAGGTCAAGTAACAAAACTAGCTGGAGGTCTTAATGCCGTGTGTTGGCCACCATTTGTGTTGACAATGCTTGACACCTATGGCTCGTTGGGTGAACTAGGTGGTTTGATGCGTCCCCTGGCACACAGCCCACACATTGACGATGGCCTGGTGAAGTTGAGCCGCTGGGATCGGGAGGAACGGCCTGGCCGAGGACGATCATCAGTGGTACCAGTGACTCGCATGCAGTATTGCAGACGATAGTGGTTGGGAATGTGGACGTTAAAGATGTTGGCGACCTGCCTGGCACAGCAGCCTCCAGATGGCTTAGGGCACGATTGCGTTCCTATGCTCGTAGTCTTGGCATCTGTGCTCCGACGGCAAGTCGTTACCTGAACCTTGTAGCGCGGCTTCATAAAGGCTGCATGCCCTGCGTACTTGTCGCTGGTTAACTTTGCTCTGCATGGTGTGTGCACGTGCCTCACATGCAGCAACCAGTTTGCCATTTTTGTTGGACCCTCCAGTGCCGGGAATAATGTGTGCTCTCACAATTTTTTCACTGCACGTGAGTCTTGGACCCAAACAACTTGCCACAATGGTTCAATATTGTATATTCACCCCTTTTTTCACCCGAAAAAAATAGCCTTTCAATTTGTTCGCGGTTTTTTTTATGGAAGTCAGTATGTATATCTGCTGGCGGTGCTGGCCGCGTCAATGTTCAACACAGTTCTCTCAAGCACGGCGCAGGGGTTCTAACGATTATGAGGAGGATGCCACGTCTACAGAGTCAGATCCGACACGGGACTAATGAAACTTCACAGAGCTGTTGGCTCTGGACGGCGTCTATGCATGCGACAGTCTCACAACAGGAGCTGTGGCTCGCACAACAAAACCGACCGCTCCAGCGACGGCCTAACCAACAACAGGTCGCTGGATCCAGTCTCGGGAGTGGCGCGCTCTGGCTCGGCAGCAGCGATGTCTCTGAGACCCAGCGGGTAGTTCGGTCCCCGGACCCACTGGCGTAAAGTAGTTGTCGGCACTCAGGCCGGCCTCTCCACGCCGACACAAGGCGGGAGAACACAGGGGGTAGACAGACCTACGGCCCCCGACCCTAAGAAAGTGGCAGCCAGTCCCCTTCAGTCCAGGGTGCACTTCTACCTGGAGGGGAACTGATTACCTACCTTGATTATCATGGCTACTGTTCATTACAATCACGATACATTCATATTCATTAGCCACATCACATTCACACTAGAACTTGGGACAAACATCAGCATATTCTTTCTTCATAACACTACAACGGATATTTCCCTAATTCCTTTTGGGAATCATAACACTGCAACATTCCCTTTTTTCCGGAATAACAACACTACACAGGAAAGAGATTCAATATAAACCTTTAAACAATCTAGTTTTTCCCAAATTGGGGGAAGGATTCCCACCTAGACCCTCTTCAATAAACCATGAATACAATCATTACACACAATTCAATGATTACTTTTCATCAAACTATGAATGTCTTTCGTCACGACAAAAATGTTCATTTTCTTTTCTCTTGTATCACGACAAAGAATGTTCATTTCATTTCATATCATCACCAGATTTTAGAAGGTTTTTCTTTTTTCAAAAGATTCATCCTACTTCAATATACATGTAAGGGAAAGATTTCCACACACTCTTGTTTACCACACACAACTATTCAATATCATATCAAGAGTGAGTTAAATACTCATCCACATCAAAAATCAACAACCAGCATATATGATAGTCTCTGTCGCTCACTTTGGGAGCTTATTATCCATAGCATCAAAACTCTCTCCTCTTCTCAAAAGCCTAGCTAAAACCACATTGGAATAATCAACACCTTTTTTTCATCATGAAGTTCATAACTAGTTAAGTCACAGAATAAACAAAATCTTTTTTTTTCCATGAAGACCACTTCCTTTAACACTCACTTCATCTATTCATGTTTTCCGAAATAATTTCGTTTTGCTACCCTATCAAGTCATAGGATAACAGAACACAACAATACTTTTCTTTTCTAAACAAACCTTCACAGGTGCGCTGAGGAAGTTTCAGTCGCTCCTAAACGGGAATACGGCTTCGGTTTGCTAATAAATATTGAATGATAATCGGATAAACATAAATATGAATGATAAATACTGACTGCCACCAAAAACAGATAGGAGTCCTCTTCGGCTTCTGGGTAGTTGCGTGAACCGGTTCAACTCACCGGCTTTAACAGTGCGCAGAGTGAGCAGCAGTCAGGTAAACTTTTCAACCGGCTTCCGGACGACTACCTTCCGGTTAGCACGGGTTGCAGAAAAATTTTGTGACTGGACGGGAAACGGTCCCGTCACAAAAATTTTAAATGTAAATTAGTACGGCGAACCGCCGAGAAAACGTAGACAAACGGATCACAAGATTTGTGTGTTGTGTATTGTGATTCGTTTGTCTACGTTTCATTGGCGGATCGCTACTAATTAGGTTCAAATTCGTTTAGATTTCCGCCTGCAGTCGTCTCCACTACTTTTGCACCTAAATTCATCTATTTCTAGTAGTTGAAAGTTTATACAAAGGCACTACAGGAGTGTGTCTATGTTGTATGTTCAACTGGCAACAGCCGCTTTGTATTGAAGACACCGAATGTACTCTACTTGGGTCTTTTCCACAGGGTGCCTGGTTCCACATGACTTCTTTAATAGCTCGCTGACGGGCAACTAGAGCAGATTGTCGAACCTGGCTGTTGCTGTGTGCATACAGTGTCTGAGTGAGCGTGAGAATGTATAAGGTCCAGGTATACCCCCAATCATAGACACAAGTATTTGTGTGTGTGTGTGTGTGTGTGTGGGGGGGGGGGGGGGGGGTAGCGTATGTATGAACCACGCACGAATAAGTTTTTTGTGAGTATAATTCTTTGCTAGGTCATTTATCAACAATGCAAAAATCTTTCTCTGTTCGTTCAATACTGCGTGAAATAGTCCCCTGCAGAAGAGGATGTCCCCATAGTCTATTTCAAAATGTTCTATAACAAAATAGAGTTGATTATTTAGCAAGCAAAGATGTTCAAAGCACTCTAAAAACAACAACAACAACGAAGGTGTGTCACCTGCTTTGACAATTACGTTGGGTAAAATATGTACATTACACCGTAACTGACCTATGAAAAATTGAAAAAGATGGAAGTTGATCTAAACTTCTAACTTTCCGAAAGCATCAACCATCTCCAGAAACACACACACACACACACACACACACACACACAGATTCTTCGTGTCTCACACCTGATCTTGTTTTTGTCGCGTTGGCAGTGCTAGCTGGACATGACATTTCGACGTTTTATATCTGTCATAAAGTCAAAGTTACTCTCTCTCTCTCTCTCGGACTCTCTCTCTCTATCTCATCGTCCTCGTTCTCTCGCTCATCTCTGTCCTTTCCTCTGTCACTCTGTCTGTCTCTCTCTGCTATCATTGATCTCTCCACTTCTTGCTGTCCCTGTCTCTCTCTCAACTCTCTATCCTCTCTTCTGTCTCTCTCTCACACTCTCTCTCTCTCATCATCTCTCTCTTCTTTCCGCCCTTCTGTCTGTCTCCCTCTCCTCTTCCTCTCTCTCTTCGATCGCCTCCCTCTCTCTCCTCTCGTCTCTCTCTCTCTCTCTCTCGATTCTCCAAAACTCATGTAAGAAAAAAGTATCTCTTTGGTATAAACAATGATGAAAAATGCATTTTTTGCTCGCATCTGTTCATGATACAGAAGGCAAACGGAACCGTTACTCATCAAAATAAATATACATATCTACCCCCCCAACCCACCACCCCCAACCCCCCCAACACCCTCTCTATCGCCTTCCTGTGCTCAGCCAAACATTGTCAGTGCGAGCGTATTGCATAATATTGTGTGGGGATGGCCAACACTGGTAAGGCAAAGAAAGCCCAGGATGCGGGCGAGAGGATTGTGGGTTTCTTTTCCAATCCTCTTATCTTCATTGTCTTTCTTCTATTTTGTTATTGTTTCCTTCGTTATTTTGAAATTTTATTCTTCTTTTTTTGTTGTTGTAATGTCTGTTATCTCTTTTCTGTCTTCTTTTTCCCGTGTGCGTTCTTTTCTTTTCTTCTCTCATTATTCTTAACTGTCTTTCTTTCCTCTCTTTCTTTCCTCCTTTCTTTCTTTGTCTTTCTTTCTTTCTTGTCGTTTCTTTGTCTTCTTCCTTTTTAACTTTCCTTTCCTCCTTTCTTTTCCGTCGTTCTTTCACTTGTATCTGGTGTGGCATTGTTATTGTTTCCCCTCCGGTTTGTTTTTTTTTTTTTGGTTTTGTTTTTTTTGTTTTTGTTCTCTCTTCTTATTCTTTCTTCTTTCTTTCTTTCTCTTCTTGCTTTTTCCTTCTTCTTTACTTTCTTCTTTTCCTTTCTTTTCTTTCTTTTCCTTTCTTCGTTAAGATTCTTGTCGAGGGTCCAGTTCTGGTCTGGGCCCTTTGCAGTTGGGCAAAGGGCTGGATGCAATATGCATTTGTTTTGACCGTTGTTTTTGTAACATTTTAAACAATCTTCTGCGTTGGGATAAGTAGTATTGGCATTGGAAATTGCGGTTTAACTCCCGACTCTCTCTCTCTCTCTCTCTCTCTCTCTCCTCCCCCTTCTCCCTCCTCCTCCCATCGTCAAACACACAACCAAACACACACACCCACACACAACACAACAGGACACTACACAAACACACAATGACAAACACATGACAGCTGACACAGCCACACAAACAGTTTGCGCGCGCGGCGGCGCTGCGCGGGGGGTACACACTTCTGTGCCTAACCCCTCTCGGTCCCCGCATGTCTCGCTCTCTTGTCTCGTCGCTCTCTCTCTCTCTCTCAGCTCCTCTCTCACATACACACACAACACTCTCTCCTCACTTTCTCTTTCCGCTCTCCACTGTGCTTGATTCTTCCCGCTCATCTTCTGCATGCCACAAAACGAAAGGCGGCAAGCAGCGCAGCATCCGCCGATCTACTCTCTCTCACCTTGGCTCAATACACTTACCATTCCCCCAGACACTAAGTCTCTACAACCCACACCGAGTTTCCCCGCCTCAGTTGTGTTCCCCCTGCGTGGGGCCAGGGGAGAGCCATAACAACAACCGGATTGGTGAATTAACTCTCCCTGTACCTCGGGCGTCCCTGAAGGGTCATCGGCTTTATTTTGTTTTTGCAAGGCGGGCCATGGACGTTTTTTCGGTTCATGGGGTTTCCGGGCAGGCCGACTGCGAGGCCGCGTCTGGAGCGGTTGACTTGATTTGAGTTTGAGTTAGCTGAGTCCTGCCCGACGGGCTGGGTTACAACGAGGGCTTGTGATAGGTGGGACGGGCTGGTCCACAGGTCGTGGACTAAGTATTAGTTTTTTCAATCCCTGTCATCTAATTAATCAAACGCGTTTTCATTAAATCTTTGTCTTCTCTCTCTCTCTCCTCCAGCTCGTCCCTCTCTCCACGCCCACCCCTCTCCTCTCTCTCTCCCTCTTCCACTCTACTCTCTCCCTCTCTCTCTCTCTCTCGCCTCTCTCTCTCTCTTTCCTATTTTTTTTTCGGGGATGGGGGGGGCTTCCTCATCTCTCTGTATCTCTGTTTCTTTTTGCTATCTATCTATCTGTCTCTCTGTCTCGGTCTGTCTGTCCTTCTGTCTGTCTTTCTGTCTGTCTCCTCTCTCTCTCTCTCCTCTCTCCTCCTCTCTGGACATGGAGTTTTCTTTTCTTCCTTTCTTTCTGTCGTTCGTTCGTTTCTTTTCCTATCTTCTTCTTTCGTTCTCCCTCTTTAACGAGGTGAACAGCTCTGATATGAAGGCCCTTTGCGTTGGCTGGCATAAAGTACTATGAATTTGTTTTTTATGTGTGACAAGCTTAAACATTTTTGGATCCTGTAGTGTATTATGTGCGCAACACACACACCACCACCACACACACACACACACACACACACACACCACACACAACACACTCTCTTCTCTCTCACGTACTCTCTCTCTCGCTCTCTCTCCCCCCGCCCGTCTCTCTCTCTCTCTCTCTTCTTCTTTCTTCTTCTTCTTTCTATCTCTCTTCGTCTCTCTCTATCTTCTTCTCTCTTCTTCTCTTCCTCCTTTTCTTCTTCTCCTTCTCTTCTTCTTCTTCTCTTCTTCTTCTTCTCCTTCTCCTTCTTCTTCTGCTTTTTTTCGTCTCCATCTTTTTGACACTCTTCTCCACCTCTTCATGTCTCCTACTGTCACTTTTCACACACCAGCCACTCATTCAGACCCCACGTACTCACAAGCGTTCCCGGAAGGCCTGTCCTTCGAAGCTCATAGCATTGCTGCGGGCCAGGTTTCTTCAGGGAAGCAACGAAAACAGAATCACTTCCCCGTGCGGCACCCGACAGCGGAGACCTAAACTCTGTAGAATCCCCTCAGCTACGCACGTCCCTTAAATGATACTGGAACGTCTTTTGATAGTCTTTGGCCTCCCCCTGTGTTTCTTCTTAATTAACGCTCGGGACCAGTATTGTTTTCCCTCATGTCTGTGATCGCTTGGTCTGGCAGACCAGTCTGGCACCAGTCCTTCTCCGTCGTCTGTGGGCGGTGTGGAACAGGGCTAGCCCTGGGCTACTGTTTGTTCTCATCCAGGTCGCTTGACCCCCCCCCCCCCCCCCACCACACACACACCACAAGTGAAATCTGAGATAGAGAGAGAGAGAGAGAGAGAGAGAGTGTTGTGTGTGTGTTGTGAGAGTGTGTTTGAGAGTGTGTGCGTATGTGTGGGTATGTGTGTGTGTGCGTGTTGTGTGAGCTGCGCGCGCTGTTGTGTGTGTGCGGGTGTGTGCGACCTGTTGTGATTTGGTGCTTAGTGTTGGCGTGTGTGTGTGTGTGTGTATGTGTGTGTGGTGTGTGTGTGTGTGTTAGTACACCCTTCTCATATCCAGCTTAGTCATTATTGACTATATTGCCAATATTGCGCGCACACACACTAGAGAGAGAAAGAAAGAACGAGGGAGAGAGACAGACAGAGAGCAGAAGAGAGAGACAGTGACAGACAGATGCGAGCTGGAAGATAAAGAGAGCAGAGACGAGAAGAAAGCGGGCGGTAAACAGCCTAGACGGGTAGACAGACAGACAGACAGACAGACGCAGACAGACAGAGACGAGGTAGACTTGAGACAGAAGACAGAGACAGAGTCCATGACGGACAAATCGCTATTCCAACAGACCTGGAGGATAGACACACACACACACCAACCACACGACACACGACGCACCCCAAACCAAAGAAAACACAGACACGCACACGCACACACTCACGCACACACAGCACACACACACAACAGCTGAGCAGCCCAAGGAGCAGGCGCACACACACAACACACACCCACACACACACACAGTTAATGTAATGAAGCGTTCCAGGCTTGACCGTAAAACCAGGAGCGGAAACTGATTCGTGTGGACCAGAAGAAATGGACCGTAAAAAGGGGTTGCCTTTCGGCTCATTCACCTTTGGGGTGGCCTTTGGGATGCCTGTGGTGATGACGAAGAAGGACGTGGGATGATGGAGACAGTAATGAGGACGATGATTGTGATGACGATAGAAGGATGAGGAGGTGGAAGAGGAGGAGCAGGAGATTCTGAGACTCTAGTTAAACAAACAAGCGAGTTTCACCTTTAATGACTATCCCGTTCTACATTATTGATCCTGAAACTGATCACTGTCTCACTCTCACTTACTTGAATTCTCACTCGCTGCTTTAAATCTTGTATGCCTTGAATCCCTATAGCATGAGCCTACTTAGAGTTAAAAGAAGAAAAATGGTAACAATGTACTTTCGTTCCTTAAAATTACTGGTACTGTGATTTCACATAAAGCACACCGTGCTGTTTTAAATTTCAAATATTAACCAAGTCCTCCCAGACTCACTAATACCTTTCTTTTAAAAGCTGGCCACGACACAGTGCCAGACACGACACCCAACACACACACCACCCCACACACACACACACACACACAAATGTTTTCCAGCAAAGGAACGTCCTGGTCCTCATCAGATTTCACCCAATTTTTTCCGCTCCTGGTTTTCAGGTCTCAGTAATACACAAAAACTTCACAATCTTCTCAGCCTTACGTCTTCATACAAAAAAAATACAACCTGTGCTTGTGTCGCCCTTAATAAAGAATATATATATATATATATTATAAATATATGTATGGGGGGTATATATATATATGTAGATATGTATGGGGGTAAAGAAGAGAACAAAAAAAACTCATTCGTCCTGGGAGACCGAAGAGAAACGTTCCTAAAGACCCACCGCAAATCAATCGTCGTTCTTTAAAAGAATTGCAAACAAAAAAAATCTTTGATTGTAAAATATTAATCTTTCATTTTTTACCCCTCTTTTCTTTTCGTTTTCGCCTGGAGGTTTGCAACGGGTATCATAAGCCCGCAAAGGCCTTTAATAGTTACACTGACAATACAAACTGTCTATGAGATGATGCTCAAAAGATTTACAACAGAACAAAACAAACAACCCAATAAACAAACAACCAGAAAAACAACAGAAATCATCAACGTGTTTGGTCCATTGTTTGTATTGTTGGAAACAGAAGATCAGCAGTCAAAAATCATTGTATTGTTGTCACTGACATCTCCCGTGTTACGAGAAAAAAAAAAACCTATGAGGTATTTCCCTCCCCGCCTATGCCTCCATCACATAGTCGTCGTCTACAAGTCTGTCCATTGATTAACGGAGACCCCCCCCCCCCCCTACAGTGGACAGTCGGTCACCTTGTGTTTATTTGCTAACTGCGTTCAATGCACGGAGACTGCACCGTTGGCCGTGAATTAGGTGGGCCAAGACACAAGAAGGTCAACACGGACTTTAAAAATCTTCTCTTTTCAAAGGCTGGCATTAAGTGATCTATGTTTTCCGTCGGACGTACTTTTTTTCCACAAAGTAACACACATAAAACGACCAGGAAATTGGACAAAGAAAACAAAAAAACATAAAAAATACCCCGAAGTTGCAGGTAGACCCAGAGAAGTACCGTTATCAAATGCCGAAAACGAGCTGAGAGCAACCTGTCACCACCCTCGTAAGCTTGCGCTGGTCTTCACAGAAGGTACAGGCACGCACAGGCCATTCCATGGAAGTCAAGGGACTAATTTGGCACACTAGGCAGATGCCTTGGTCCAAAAAGTCCCTGGATGTGACACGAGCCCAATCAACGGGAGCATTCCCATGGCTGTACCGTCCATATTTCCTAACTGCGTAAACCCACCGGCCAAAGCTCCACCGTCCACGCACTGCCGTGTTCATTCGCAGCCCTCACTCGTTGCTGTTCTGCTGACAGATAGAATAGAGTACAACTCCAGATACTGCCAAGTGTTTCGCCATGAGGATCTTATCGTGTTTCCCTGGAAGAGCCGTAAACATGATGAATTTCTTACATTCTTTACGTTTTGCTGGGTCTGACGATCATTCCGTCCTGGGTGACGGATAGGGTTGCCCTTTCCCATCTTCCATATGCAATCTAGCTTTTGGTCTTCCCACGGAAGTCCCTGCAGGAACCATATCGTCTCTCCTTACTAGTTCATGGAGGGGGCATCTCTGTTTGCGCATGCCCCGAATCTGGTCTTCCGTTCACAGGTCAGGTTGGACCAGCCCAGTTTCGCTCCATTCCCAGTCACAGTTCAGTCTGCTGTGTCTGTTCTGAGCTCTCTGCACTCTTTTGCCTCTTCCAGTGGAACAAATAATGGTAGGGTGTTTCTCTGACTTTGTCGTGGTTGTCAGTGGTGATGCTGGCTGTTTGCTGTTTGTCCGCTGCTGTATATGAAAAAGAAGATAAAGGAAATACAGAGCAGAAAGAGACCACAACCAGTGAAAAGATGAAACTAAGTCGACGACGATGAATAGATAATATTGTTAATGAGGAGAGTTTATGGAATTGTATAACATTTGGACGTTGATGGGGTTATGATTCCGATCGAGCCTGATTTAAGAAGAGACCATACACCTGTAAAGAATGAAGGCAAAGACGACGACGACGGTGATGATAATGACAAAATTTTTTTATGATGAGGGCAAATGTTGAATTGCTGATAACCTTTTGACGGTGATGTGTTCACAACATGGTCCGATACAGAGCGTAATGATTTGAAACTACAAACCGTGTGAGCCTGGCATGCAGGGTATGAAAGGAAAAAATATCGTGATTCATCAGGCCCCGGCGTGATTTTTTGTTGTTGTTTGTTGTTTTTGTTGTTTATGGTCGCTTCGTGTGCGGCTCAAGGGCAATCTGCGTTAGATGTGAAAGCTGTGACTTTGTGACGCGTCACCAGTTGCGGTCGGTGTGTGTGTGTGTCGTGTGTGTTGCCTTTTTTCTAGGTTGAGGTTTAAGATGTCGTTGTGCAAGCGCCCATACCGCGTCGGTTACCTGACAGCACCAATCGAAGAGAGCTCTGTCAAGCAAGGTCGCTCCTCCTCACGACCAAGCGTAGAAGTACTGAAGAAAGATGGAGGACCTGACGAAGAACCCACCCACCCACACACCACACACACAGAGAAGAAGAAGAAGAAGAAGAAGAAGAAGAAGAAGAAATGAAGAGAAATAAACCAATACAAAAACCCACATTGCCCTTTTTTTCCTACAGGACG
>JADBJO010025738.1:0-23381 GCA_016801955.1 Conus betulinus
GTATCAATCAAACCCATTATTTTCACACGAGCCTACTCTGACACACATAAGATTATTACAATTTCTGTCTGCTCTGAAATTTATAGCATTACCACTCATCAATCTATTATCATCCATTGAAAGAAGCCCCAAATGCACAAGAATGTAGGGAAACCCAGTTTTCCTAAGTTTAACATGGGACTTAGTAATGGGCAAAGAAGGGTGCGTGTGTGTGTGTTTGTGTGTGTGTGGTGTGTGGTGTGTGTGTGTGTGTGTGTGTGTAGTGTGTGTTGTGTTTTGAAGTCATAATCCAATCTCAATCTTCTTACATGTCGGTGTGATCATTGGCAAATCAGTGTTGACTTCTATTGTCTATGCGATCCATGTCAGCCTAGCAAGCGCTGATTTCGCCCGCCTGTGTAATCCATGTCAGCCCACTTTGGACTGATTGTGTGTCTGTGTGATCCATGTCAGCCCTGTGTGGACTGATTCTCTCTGTGTGATCCATGTCAGTCCAGTGTGGACTGATTCTAACTACCTGTTTGATCCATGTCAGCCCCAGTGTGGACTATTCTGTCTGTGTGATCCATGTCAGCCCAGTGTACCCTGATTCTGTCTGTGTGATCCATGTCATCCCAGTGTCAACTGCTAAAAATGTCGACAACGAGCTGATCACGGCCCACAGCTTCTTCTCATGACGTCATTAAATCGACAACTGTCCTGTCACAGACCCAAGAAGGCAGAGTTAAAATTCAATGACCCAAATCAGATTCATTCGTATACGTGGATGCGTCTCTACGAGTGTTGCTGAAACTTCCATTACCCACCATTGCAGATATCTTACAACACAAACTGCCGTCTGTACATGAATTGTGGCCTATGCATATGCTGCCACAGGGGCGAAAATTTGTACCAAGAATACACAGATAGACAGGCAGATAGACAGACAGAGCAGATGGACAGATCTACCAGCTACACCGAATCCAGGACCATCATCAAGGCCAAGCTGCAGAACAAGTGGAAGCAACACAGCATCCATGCCACAACAGAGCAGACCTACCTGCTGACTCGACAGGAGCAGGCAGTCATCTTCAGGCTCAAGACAGGTCACAACCGCCTGAAACACCACCTATTCTTCTAAAACCCGCATCAGCAACACAGAATAGTGCCCCTGCAGAACAGGCCAGACAACAACAGAACATCTGCTGCAGTCCTGCCCGCGCCACCAAGAGCTTCGAAAGAAAACCTGGCCCGACCCAATGCCAGTGGCCCGGAAGCTCTACGGAGGACTGCAGGAACTGCGACGTACTGCCACCTTTGTCGACGAGACGGGGGAATCCATCTGAAGAAATGACGAACGAGACAACAACGACAGACGGACAGAGAGGTAATCAGGATGACAGAAAACGTAGATAAGTAGCCAGGTAGATAAGTAGCAAGTTAACTAGCCTGTGGCTAGTTAGTTAGTTAGTTAGTTAGTTAGTTAGTTAGTTAGTTAGTTAGTTAGTTAGCAAGTGTGTGTGTGTGTGTGTGTGTGTGTGTGTGTGTGTGTGTGTGTGTGTGTCGTTTTATAATGTATTTATGAAGGATTCTGTCATGGACAAAGTCTATTACCGCTTAATTAACCCATACGATACCATACGATATCGTTTTTTGCACCGCGATAAGAAATAGTCTATTTGTTCTTGCAAAGTGTGTGAACCATTCCTTTACGTCACAGACACATTTTTTCACCTATATCCAGGAAATAGACAGACAAAACATTCGAACTTTTCGTTCATGTACAGTCTATGAATCTTATTTCTGCACGTAATAACCCTCAGCACCGTTTGGTGACCTTGACGTGTTCATGACCCACAGGTCCTTTCGACAAAAGTGCTCTGTGTCAGGTAGTTTTTACATGCCGTAAATTGTTCAAACACTTGTAACCAAAATATGGTATCAATATCTGAATATCAGAACCCAAGCAAATTCTGTCACTGTTTGGTAAACTAGTAGCCAAGACCAAGGGTTATATACAGCAAAATCCAATGTCAGGGCTCTACAAACAGTTAACACAGAGAACAGACAGTGAAGTCTCCAGGGTTTCCATTCATCTCCCTCTTGATTCAATCTGCTTACTGTTTTTCAAGCATGTCCATTTGCATGAAAAACTCATCGAAGCATTCTGCTGTTCTGTCATCATTCGCTCCATTGAACATACTGTAGTCGTATTTGTTGTACAGAGAACACAGATCATGCGCTTAACAGTATCACACGGACATTTTCAGCTGCGTTTGTTTTGTTACTTTTGCTTTTAGGGATCACAAGCATTTGGATGGTCGTATGTTCGTCAGATCCTATTTATATGAAGGTTTTCAGTGTGGAAACAAACTGACGGCTGATGTTTACATCTCACATTCTTTTTCGCTGTGTCTTCATCCTAATTATTATTAACATTTTTTTGCCCAAAAAAAAAAATCGTACGAAGTTAGGTTATGAATTCTTATAATGTATTGTAAATTCTGTTTCAAATTTCTTCCAAAAGGAATCCAAAGGTACATTTGAAACACACTGCGGATCCTATTGACATGTTTTTAGCCAGCCTTTTCTTCCGTCTTTACATAACGTCTAGACAGATAATCAACAAGAAACCGTTTTGCATCATTCCAAGTTACTGTTATACAAAAATATTCAATACAAAACCTTTCAACGAGTCTCTCTTTCCACAGTTAGCCCACTAGGACCAGACAGAAGCTGTTCAATATGATGTGGAACACTTTCGAGCCTAGCTGATAATATAATACATACATGTGCGAATCTACAGTCGTGCAACAAGCATTTAGCTTTGTTGAACACCCGACAACCAGTTTCATTCGTGTGGTACAATGATCTGATATGATTTGCCTCACTTCTTGTACTGCTGCTGCTTGCACAAAGTATGAGACAGCACCACAGAGGAGTAAAAATCCTAATGACTGGTCTGCGGCAAGGTTGTCTGGGGACATAGATTTGATTTGTTCGCGATTGTGATACTGCGTTTGTGCCATTCAGACTGATAATGGACATGTGTTGAAGGAATTTCAAATTCAGAGTGGAAGGTATGATAGAATAGGGAGATTTGTGTGTGTGTGTGTGTGTGTGTGTGTGTGTGTGTGTGTGTGTGTTTGTTTGTCTGTCTGTGTGTGTGCGCGCACTTGCGTGCACGCGTGTGTGTGTTTGCGTACGTGCGTGCGTGCATGCGAGCGTGCATGCGTGTGTGCGTGCCTGCAAGCGTGCGAGCGTGCTTGCATGCATGCGTGCGTACGAGTGTGTGTGTGTGTGTGTGGTGTGTGTGTGTGTGTGTGTGTGTGTGTGTGTGTGTGTGTGTGTGTGTGGTGTGTGTTGGTGTGGTGTGTTTGTGTGTGTCTGTGCGTGTGTGTACGTGTGTGTGTGTGTGTGTGTGTGTGTGTGTGTGTGGTGTGTGTGTGTGTGTGTGTGTGCGTGTGTGTACGTGCGTGTGCGTGTATGTGTGTGGTGTGTGTGTGTGTGTGTGTGTGTGTGTGTGACTGTGTGTATGTGTGTGTGTGTGTGTGTGTGTGTGTGTGTGTGTGTGTGTGTGTGCGTGTGTGTGTATGTGTGTGTATGTGTGTCTGTCTGTCTGTCTGTCTCTCTGTCTGTCTGTGTGCATTTGAGTGTGTTTAAGTGTGGGTGGTGGTGGTGGTAGTGGTGGTGGTTGTGGTGTGTGTGTGTGTGTGTGTGTGTGTGTGTGTGTGTGTGTGTGTGTGTGTGTGTGTGCGTGCGTGCGCGCGCGCGCGCATGATTAATGTACATTAAAACCTTGTATGGCATTCAACAAGGATACCGTATTAAGAAAGGAACGAATATAGGAACGAAGCAAAAAATAGTTTACCAACTCGTTTGAGATATTTTGTGCTTCGAATCATTCATAAGAAAAATTGAAGGGGGAAAGAGTAATATGTGTGCAGCAATGATATGTTCTAATCTCACATTACTAAGCCATATGGCATGGCACATGGAACATATTCAAACTGACGTTCCTATTGTAATTTGAATTGGCTACCATTTCAATTTCTGGAATATGCCTATTTTTTGTTGTTGTTGTTGCAGAAAAATCGGCTGGAACTTAAAATTAAAAAATGCAGAAATGTATATATGAATCTTTAAATTACTGTTCAGTTTAGATTGTAAATGCTTTTTTTGATGACCAGCTAATATGATTTTGTTGTTGTTGTTGTTGCTGTTGTTGTTGTTGTTGTTGTTGTTGTTGAAGAATTAATTCTAATTTCGAAGTTTTGAAGAATAAATGTAATGCGTCGATCATAAACCTTCTATAGCGTCTGAGCTGATACCCATCTGGGAAAAAAAGTAATTACCAAAGAACAAAACATCTAAGAAAAGAGCAAAACATCCACAGATAAAGTCAACCTTATTTAAATCATTATCGGGTCTGACAGTGTTTTAATCTTCATTTGTATTTTATCTGAAATAAGAATGTTTAATGATCAAATACCATTGATATGTCATTGCATTGCACGGTACGGTGTGCGCGCGCGCGTTTGTGTGTGTGTGTGTGTATGTGTGTGTGTGTGTGTGTGTGTGTGTGTGTGTGTGTGTGTGTGTGTGTGTGTGTGTGTGTGTGTGTATGGTCAATTTTACGGCTGTCCCTACCCCTCCACTCTCAAAAACAAACACAAACAAGCACAAGCAAAAAAAAACAAACAAAAAACAACAACTTAAGTGGACAGAAGTCGAAGCCAGTTATAAACAAGTCGGATGTAACTAATGCCAAATATAACGAAGCTAAAAGGATGGTCCCGGCAAAAAATCCTTCTTTACATGACTAAAAAATACGTCGGATGTAGTAGAGTCAGATATAACAAAATGCCGCTTATAGCAAAATAGTTTGGGGATCCCCAGCGGGTAATTACGCCGTTTATAGCGAAGCGGCCGGTTATAGGGAATTACCTGTTTGGTCCAATGAAGAGTTTAAGCTGGATGTAACGAAGTGGTTACTGTTGTGTTTGGGAATCATTTCTCGGAAACGGATGGTTAATTCGCTGCTATTTATATTGCCTCATATGGTCGCGTGCTTTTCCAGGGAGATGGAGTGTCCGTACAGCATACGAAATGTCGGGCTTTCCATGCGTTGCTCTCAATTGAAATCACGCGTTTTATATATGTGTTTGACTCGCTGCACAACCAATGCTTGTTTCATTGTCTTACATAGCTTCGCATAGGTAGACTGAAAGTACATGAATTTTTATTGTTTGTTTGTTTTATCGTAAATGTCACCTCTGTGAATCGTAGGTAATAAAATGGTTTTCTAATGTCCTGTAATTACAGTGCCTTTGACTGTCGAAGCAGAACAATTGACTCATATGGGTCAAGTTCAGCGACTTCAAGATGGAGGAGAGATGTTAGAGGGACGGGAGTAGGATGGTGGGGAAGGAGGTAGGCAAGGTGTCAGGCTTTGATTTAAAAAAAATAATTCCATTATGGCGTCTGCGTATCGCAAAGGTCTGTCAACAAAGCAGAAAATTGAAATTATTCAATTAGTTGAGAGAAATGCAGCAAAACAGAAGAAGACAATAGCAGAAGAAAATTAAATTGCAACGTAAATACTGGAAATCATTCTGACTTCAAAAGACAAGTGTAAAATTCAGAATTTTGGAGGTGTGGTACCTATCGGACAGAATCAAAGCAGAAGTTTCGCAGAACTGCTTGCACGTACATGTATTCGGGTGCATTTGTGCCATCATGTGAACTGCTGTGTTACGAGGATGACAAACAAAATTGATATCCTTTGGAGACTTTTCTCTTCGCTCTTCATGGTCGAGCGATTTTTTGCTTTTTTTTTTTTTTTTGTTTGTTTTCGTCCAGCTGTGGTTACAACCAACCTTATCTGTCCTGTCAAACAGTGTGACATTTGAAGGTGTTAATTTCCGTCCAATGTGGCAACAATCATTCTTATCTGTTGGTTCAAAGAATGTGAAAATCTGAGGAATATTTTTTTTCCGTCCAGCGTGGTAACAGTCATTGTTATTGTTGTTGTTGTTGTTGTTGTTGTTGCTGCTGTTGTTGATGGAAGGATGGGACGTGAAAGTGTGAGACTGAGAGAGAGACTGAGGAGAGAGCAAAGGGAGAAGGAAAGGGTAAATGAGTAGAGAAGAGAGAAAGAGTGGTGGAATGAAGAAGGAAGAGAGAAAGAAAGCAAGCAACTGAGCAGGTTACAAAAGATGACGAGCGCCAGCATGACCGACAGTGGGGGTGAAAGTGGTGGTGAGAGAGAGAGAGAGAGAGAAGAGAGAGGAGAGAGAGAGAGAGAGAGAGAGAGAGGCAGGAAACGGGAGTGAGAGAGAGTGAAAATCTGGTGACAGAGGAGAGAGCAGATGCGCCGAAAGAGCGCCCGGTTTGTTGGCAAAATCTGGAGAGCAGATCCACTGCAGTAGTCTGGACGGACATGGGGGTGGGGGTTGGGGGGGGGGGGGCAGGCGGGGGGGAGCCACAGCTGATGGGGAGGAGGCAGAGAAGGGAGGTCAACGCACAACCAACAAAGCTCTACGCTCGCTCACACACCAGTAGCACAAAGGCACCTGGTGAAAACAACCAGCAGCACACACACGGATTCAACTACGAAGGAAGGAAAAACTAAGAAATGAGGGGTAGGCCACGGCTGTACACAGGGACCACAGACGACATGAACTCATCATAACAATGAAAAGACACCAGAATGCGACATGGGTGTGGGAACGAGAGAGGGGGAGAGTGGGAATGAAAGAAGAAAAGAAGACAAGAGTGGAAAAAGAAACCTACCCTTTGCATGTTGGAATGTGGGGGATTAATTAGATAAATTAACAGAACCAGACTTTTTAGAATGTATCACCTCTTTTGATCTGTGCTGTTTAACAGAAACAATTACATCTAAATTTTTCGATTTCGAATTAAAATTCCAGGATTTTTTGCAATTACTTTGTCCAGCAGTCAGATTTACCAGAATGGGAAATCCCTCAGGGTGAACAATTCTGCTGATATAAAAAGAGTTATCTGAATATGTCCAACTGATAATATTGACATGGAAAATGTACTCCGTGTGAAGTTAATGAAATATATATTGTATTGTGAAAAAAACATTTTTGTTTTTAGGTACATATGTACATACAGTAGATAGCTGATATTATTCTGACAAAGATTTCTCATGCACACTGGAACTGATTGAACAATACATATTTGCACAAACAAAACAAGGAAATGAGTTCCATTACATCATTGGAGGAGATCTCAATGCTCGTATTGGGGAATGGAGTTTTGAGTATCGATGATGAAAATGAGATTGCAGGAAGAGAGCAGGACGTGTATGCACGTAGGTCTAAAGATCCACACACAACTGGTTTTGGCAAGAAACTAATCGAATGTTGTATAACATGTAATGTAACTCCACTAAATGGTCTTTGCATGGAAAAGTTCTACGATTTTATTTACAATGGGCGGAAAAAACTGTTTGACGCGACTGAAAAACATAATTGGAGTTTTATTCCAAAATGGCATTTGGAAAAGCAGGCAAAAGGCGAGAGAATCTTCCATATCAACTGTAAAAGAAAAGATATTAAAGATCTTGAAAGAATAGACAATGAATTTGGAAAATGTTGTATAACATGTAATGTAACTCCACTAAATGGTCTTTGCATGGAAAAGTTCTACGATACATACACGTTTTACTCCGAAAGGTGGAACAGTATTATAGATTACTATATATGTGTTCTGTTGAACTGATAGAAAATGTGAGCAAGTGTCAGATAGTAGAGAGAGTTGAAGCTCAGCATATGCCTATTGTGATGGAATTACAAAGCACACTGTCTAACGCACAAGAGAACGAGGGCAAGAAATCTTACATGAAGAAGTGGGATCCCACAAAAACACAACGACTACAAACAACTGGTAGGATACAAAAATGCCAAATCAAAAAGAAAGAAGCAAAACAAGCACTCAATAGACTAACATGGACGAAAAAGGATAAAAACCCAACCATTATGAAAAAAAGGAGAGAGGTTTACAGGAACAAAAGAGCAGTGTATAAAGAAACAATTAGAGAAAAAAACAGTATAAAAAAACAAACATACGACACACTAGTACAAAACCGCAAGGACAGCCGAATATCTGGGAGCACCATAAAAAGTGTTAGAAGAATGAAGAACACATTACCATCTATTACTATTACACAGTGGAAAGCACATTTCGAAAGCATCTTGAATCCACAAGACACAGAAATACTAAACGATAGAGAAGAAGGACCACAAGAAGAAGAAGAAGAAGAAGAAGAAGAAGAAGAAGAAGAAGAAGAAGTGTTAAAAGAAATTCATGTACAAGAACTAGACGAAGAGATAACCGAAAATGAAGTACGATCAGTGACTGAAATATCAAAAAAGGTAAATCACCAGGCATTGATGAAATCCCTCCGAATGTCTCAAATCTATAGGACAAAATATGGTGCCATTCTTAACGAAATCATTATTTAAATTATATCAAGATAGTTACTTCCCCATAGACTGGTCAAGGGCGGTGATCATACCATTACACAAGAAGGGAGATAGACAGAATCCAGGAAATTATAGAGGAATATTCTTATTATGCATCATAAGCAAGATTTACACAGCAATATTAAACAGAAGAATATATAATTGGGCAGAAGAAGAAACTAAAATTAGCAAAGAACAGGCAGGCTTCAAGAAAGATTTGTCAACAGTAGACCATATTTTCACACTAACATCTATGATAAGTAACTGCCTATACGGCAGAAGAAGAAGAAGTAAATTGTATGCAGCCTTCATTGATTATCAGAAAGCGTTTGATACAGTAAATAGAGTAAAACTTTGGGAAATCCTACAGAAACATAAAGATATCTACGAAGACGATTACCATGCTAAAAACTATCTATAAAACAGTACAAGCATGTGTAAGATATGGAACAGAACTAACAGAATTATTTGAATGTCACGCAGTAGTGAAACAAGGCTGCTAATCCCCCCCCCCCCCCCCTCTTTTCAATCCCCCCCCAATCTTTTCAGTACTATTTACAGATGTTGCAGACAATATCACAGCTAAAGAAAGACGCGGATATCAATTCAATCTTTGCAGTACTATTTACAGACGTTGCAGACAATATTTACCCGGAAAGGCAGAAATATTTTCACTTATATCCGCTGATGATATAGCTTTAATAGCAAGAAAACCAGCAGGACAGCAAAATCAAAATTGAGAACCTACAGGAAGCCTCAGACTGCATTGGACTAAAGTCTATCTTTAAAAAAATCATGGTCTTTAGAAAAGGAGGATACCTGGCAGACTAGAAAAATGGAACTACAAGGGGGGAAGAAATTGAGGTAGTAAACAGCTACAAATACTTAGGTTTCACTCTAACGACTAAACTCTCAGTAGATATTTCACTTTCAGAATATGCAGGAAGGGCGTAAGGCAAAATAGGTGAAATAATTAAAACAATGTTTAGTTTAGGACACTTAAATATATAAATATTTTTAAGCTATATGATACACAGGTCAAGCTACTACTATTGTACGCAGCAGAAGTATGGGGTTTGACTCGTTATTCAGCGGTGGAAAATATACATCTATTCGCATGTAAAAGATACATGGGGGTGGGGAAGAAAACGCCAAACAACTTAGTATACGGAGAACTAGGAAGATATCCGATGAGTATAGATAGTTCAATAAAAGCAATCAGATATTGGTTCCAATTAATGAAGATGACTCCAGACAGGATACCTAGACAAGCATATGAAAGAGAAAAAACAGAAATAGACAAACCACAGAACGGGGCACTGGAAATTAAACGCTGCTTGGATATGTATGGCTTCTCTGAAGTTTGGTTGAATGAAGGCATAGGAAACGAGCAAAGATTTATCATAGCACTAAAAAAAAAATCATAGATTGTTACAAACAGAACTGGCATAACAAAATAGCGAATAGTGAACGATTTACAACATATCATACGTTTAAAACTATACAGCAAACTGAAGAATACTTTCGCGCAATCACAATCGCGAAGTTCAGAAAAGCATTTACAAGACTACGATTAGAATAAACGCACTGCATGGCAATAAAAAAATACAGATAATCAAGCTATAACAACATACCCCTTCTGCCCAACAGTAGAAACAGAAATGCACTTCTTAATGTGGTGTCCAAATTACAGGCAATTACGAACAAAATAGATTTTCAAACACTTTAGTAATAGAAACGCAATCACATTGGAGAGTCTGCTACAAAACGATAACACTGAAACCATAAGAGATATTGCAATGTGCATCTTCTATGCCTTGAAACCCAGAGAAACCCATATGTAATAGTAATACTGACGATATAAGAAGAATAGAAATTCTAAACAGAAAACAAAAATATGTTACAATCAACATTTCATTTTTTTTCATGTTGACATTACGTTGTGTACTCTTGTGAACGGACCGAGAGCCCCACATAAATGGTGCGGCGTGAAAGCACGCGTCAAGCGTCAAGTCTCTCTCTCTCTCTCTCTCTCTCTCTCTCTCTCTCTCTCTCTCTCTCTTCACAACACGGACGCATTCTTCCTTGTCCAATGTCAAGTTTTACGTGAGGAGAAGTCGCAATTGCAAGCATCTTATTCGAGAAAGTACCACTGTATATGAAAATTCAGATATACAATAATAAGAACCATTTATAATTCTAAAATGCATTCAAAAACACGCAGAAGCCCACATGTGAAATACAGACTCAACTACAGAATTTAAGTATCAAATGGCTAACATTTTATTAGACTCCTCATGGGTGGATCACACTATCTATATAATAACAGCAGTTATCCTGCATACACATACAAAGTCTACACACGCATGCACTCAGTTTCCGTCTTTTGTCAGACAGAGTGTAAAGAAATCAAGTTACGTGTGAAACCCCGTTTTTCCTCCCTAGTTGGAAACAGTGTATAACATTTAAATTAGAAAGAACCCACTGGTATCAATCAAACCCATTATTTCACACGAGCCTACTCTGACACACATAAGATATTACAAGTTCTGTCTGCTCTGAATTTATAGCAATACCACTCATCAATCTATTTATCATCCATTTGAAGCCCCAAATGCACAAGAAGTAGGGAAACCAGTTTGCCTAAGTTTAACATGGGACTTAGTAATGGGCAAAAGAAGGGGTGTGCGTGTGTGTGTGTGTGTGTGTGTGTGTGTGTGTGTGTGTGTGTGTGTGTGTGTGTGTGTGTGTGTGTGTGTTTGAAGTCATAATCAGCTCAATCTATCTTACATGTCGGTGTGATCATTGGCAAATCAGTGCTGACTTCTATTTGTCTATGCGATCCATGTCAGCCTAGCAAGCGCTGATTTCGCCCGCCTGTGTAATCCATGTCAGCCCACTTTGGACTGATTGTGTGTCTGTGTGATCCATGTCAGCCCTGTGTGGACTGATTCTCTCTGTGTGATCCATGTCAGCCCAGTGTGGACTGATTCTACCTGTTTGATCCATGTCACCCCAGTGTGGACGTATTCTGTCTGTGTGATCCATGTCAGCCCAGTGTACCCTGATTCTGTCTGTGTGATCCATGTCAGCCCAGTGTCAACTGCTAAAAAAGGTCGACAACGAGCTGATCACGGGCCCACAGCTTCTTCTCATGACGTCATTAAATCGACAACTGTCCTGTCACAGACCCAAGAAGGCAGAGTTAAAATTCAATGACCAAATCAGATTCATTCGTAACGTGGATGCGTCTCTACGAGTGTTGCTGAAACTTCATTACCACCATTGCAGATATCTTACAACACAAAACTGCCGTCTGTACATGAATTGTGGCCTATGCATATGCTGCCTCAGGGGCGAAAATTTGTACCAAGAATACACAGATAGACAGGCAGATAGACAGACAGAGCAGATGGACAGATCTACCAGCTACACCGAATCCAGGACAATCATCAAGGCCAAGCTGCAGAACAAGTGGAAGCAACAGCATCCATGCCACAACAGAGCAGACCCTACCTGCTGACTCGACAGGAGCAGGCAGTCATCTTCAGGCTCAGGACAGGTCACAACCGCCTGAAACACCACCTATTCTTCTAAACCCCGCATCGGCAACACAGAGCAGTGCCCCTGCAGAACAGGCAGCCAGACAACAGAACATTTGCTGCAGTCCTGCCCGCGCCACCAAGAGCTTCGAGAGAAAACCTGGCCCGACCCAATGCCCAGTGGCCCGGAAGCTCTACGGAGGACTGCAGGAACTGCGACGTACTGCCACCTTTGTCGACGAGACGGGGGAATCCATCTGAAGAAATGACGAACGAGACAACAACGACAGACGGATAGAGAGGTAATCAGGATGACAGAAACGTAGATAAGTAGCCAGGTAGATAAGTAGCAAGTTAACTAGCCTGTGGCTAGTTAGTTAGTTAGTTAGTTAGTTAGTTAGTTAGTTAGTTAGTTAGAAAGTTAGCAAGTGTGTGTGTGTGTGTGTGTGTGTGTGTGTGTGTGTGTGTGTGTGTGTGTGTGTGTTCGTTTTATAATGTATTTATGAAGGATTCTGTCATGGACAAAGTCTATTACCGCTTAATTAACCCATACGATACCATACGATATCGTTTTTTTTGCACTGCGATAAGAAATAGTCTATTTGTTCTTGCAAAGTGTGTGAAACTATTCCTTTACGTCAAAGACACATTTTTTTTTTCACCTATCCAGGAAATAGACAGACAAAACATTCGAACTTTCGTTCATGTACAGTCTATGAATCTTATTTCTGCACGTAATAACCCTTCAGCACCGTTTGGTGACCTTGACGTGTTCATGACCCACAGGTCCTTTCGACAAAAGCACTCTGTGTCAGGTAGTTTTACATGCCGTAAAATTGTTCAGACACTTGTAACCAAAATATGGTATCAATATCTGAATATCAGAACCCAAGCAAATTCTGTCACTGTTTGGTAAACTAGTAGCCAAGACCAAGGGTTTATACAGCAAAAATCCAATGTCAGGGCTCTACAAACAGTTAACACAGGGAACAGACAGTGGAAGTCTCCAGGGTTTCCATTCATCTCCCTCTTGATTCAATCTGCTTACTGTTTTCAAGCATGTCCATTTGCATGAAAAACTCTCGAAGCATCTCGCTGTTCATTCAGTCGCATTCGCTCCATTGAAACTAGTAGTCGTATTGTTGTACAGAGAACACAGATCATGCGCTTAACAGTATCACACTGGACATTTTCAGCTGCGCTTTTGTTTTGCGTTTTACTTTTGCTTTTTTTGGGATCACAAGCATTTGGATGGTCGTATGTTCGTCAGAACTTATTTATATGAAGGTTTTCAGTGTGGAAACAAACTGACGGCTGATGTTTACATCTCACATTCTTTTTCGCTGTGTCTTCATCCTAATTATTATTAACATTTTTTGCCAAAAAAATCGTACGAAGTTAGGTTATGAATTCTTATAATGTATTGTAAATTCTGTTTCAAATTTCTTCCAAAAGGAATCCAAAGGTACATTTGAAACACACTGCGGATCCTATTGACATGTTTAAGCCAGCCTTTTCTTCCGTCTTTACATAACGTCTAGACAGATAATCAACAAGAAACCGTTTGCATCATTCCAAGTTACTGTTATACAAGCATATTCAATACAAACACCTTTCAACGAGTCTCTCTTTCCACAGTTAGCCCACTAGGACCAGACAGAAGCTGTTCAATATGATGTGGAACACTTTCGAGCCTAGCTGATAATATAATACATACATGTGCGAATCTACAGTCGTGCAACAAGCAATTTAAACTTTGTTGAACACCCGACAACCAGTTTCGTTCGTTTGTACAATGATCATGATATGATTTGCCTCACACTTCTTGTACTGCTGCTGCTTGCACAAAGTATGAGACAGCACCACAGAGGAGTAAAGCAATCAATATTCTGCATACACACTGTTTTATGCACTCGTTGATTCAAAGTATACAAATATATATCAGGGTATAAAGTCGTAAGTGACATTCTCTCTCTCTCTCTCTCTCTCTCTCTCTCTCTCTCTCTCTCTCTCTCTCTCTCTCTCTCTCTCGTAACATTCCTTTCCTTGTGTGTGGTGTGTGTGTGTGTGTGTGTGTGTGTGTGTGTGTGTGTGTGTGTGTGTGTGTGTGTGTTCGTGCGTGCTTGCGTTAGTGCGTGCTTGGGTGCCTGCGTGCGTGCGTGCGTGCGTGCATGTGTGTGTGTGTGTGTTTGTGTGTGTGTGTGTGTGTGTGTGTGTGTGTGTGTGTGTGTGTGTGTGTGTGTGTGTGTGTGTGTGTGTTAGTGTGTGTGTGTGTGTGTGTGTGTGTGTGTGTGTGTGTGTGTGTGTGTGTGTGTGTGTGTGTGTGTTTATCATGTTCATTGCATGTGGAAATGAGCCATTTGTCATGCTACCTATCAATCGTTACCGGATGATTTATGTATTATATTCATATGGACCCATCATTTGTCAGTAATATGATTTTATGTTTGGCACCGATGCTGAGACAGAGACACAGAGAGAGAGAGAGAGAGAGAGAGAGAGAGAGAGAGAGAGAGAGAGAGAGAGAGAGGGAGAGAGGAGAGAAACAAACAAGCAGATAGAGAGACAAAATAAACAGACAGACACATATACAGACGAATTGGGGGAGAGAGACCGACAAGTACTAAGGCGAGGGTGGCGGGTTGTGGTGCTGCTGAAAAAAAGGACAGTAAGGGTAAGAGATAGTGAGGGTGTGTGAGCAGTATAGGACATTGAGGTGGATCCCTTTAAATAAAGCGACATAATCATTCTGAAATTGTAAATCAAACATTTAAACAGCATACTGCAGAAAGAAGATGATGCGGACATCCCAACCTGTTTGCGCTCAACAATTATTTGCTGTAACAATGGCTACAGCCTGAGTTAAAATTAAAATTGGTTGTGATCAAACAATGGTAATTCTTCTTAGATACAACACGATAACAATACCACTAATCAGACTCAAGGTTTTGAAATCTAACGACACACACACACACACACACACACACACACACGTTCGAGCGCTGGCTCTCGTCAGGATGGTTTGGGTCGCCTACTGCCGGTGTTATATGGCCCAATGTCACTGTTTACACGTGCGGATTGGCTGCACGTGTTGTTCGGTTTTCAGGTTGTTTACAGTTCAGGTGCGTTTGCTGCAACGATTTCCATTTGTGCCTGCAGTTGTTTACTATTTCTACTTTAGTATTTAGAGTTGCTAAGTGTGGTTTGATGTTGGATGGGGGTGTGGGGGTGGTGAGGTGCGTGTGTGTTTTGCCTGTGAGTTGTTCTCTTGGTGTGAATATTATTGCTTTCCCTGCTCGTTTTACTATCAGAAGGTCGTTTGAAGAAGCCAAGCACTTCTTATCGTTGTTTGGTCTGCTGATTGATTTTGAGGATGATCGAAAATGTGAGATCAACAAAAGTTGACAAAAAGAAATACATTAGGTAGCTAATGTATGCTAGAAAGGTCACCTCTGATTTTGGTATAAAATGATCCAGTGTCTGGTAAACAGACTTGATATTAACCAAAAGCAGTATTAGAAATAAAGGGATAGGAAGATACTGGGAATGATTCAGATCTGTTGTGGTAACAGTAAGCAGAATTGTATCAGAATTGTATGTTTCTATGTTCTTGTTGAACAGTATGCTGAAAGTAGGCATCAAAATGGAAAACATCACCCATCTCCTACGGGATAATCAGTTCACACTACTTGTAGAGACATTCCACCTGGTCCTGAAAATTGGCAATACTATCGTCTCGTTTCCGTTTGGGATGTTTGGGAATGTGATGATGATTCTGATTATGGCTCGTCTCTCTCTCCTCTCTCTCTCTCTCTCTCTCTCTCTCTCTCTCTCCTCTCCTCTCTCTCTCTCTCTCTCTCTCTCTCTCACAAACTGTGTGATATATCTGCCTTCTGTGTATCCGGCTATAGTAAGTGGTCCACATGACATTTCAAAGATCATAGCCTCAACATGTAGTAACACACAATTCTGAAAATGTAAACAGCTGCAAAAGATAATGGTCTGGGTTTGCTTTCAGTTCTGACAGTCTTTCATCATCTATCCTCCTTCCGTCTACATGTCTCTTATTGTTGACAATGATAGTAACTCAAAGTCAGTGTTTTGTGTCTAAACTAAGAAACAAAGGAAAAATGAAACTCATCCTTCATTGTATTTCTGTTTTCTTATTAGACAGCATTTTTGAAATTACACACAGTAAAATGGAATCCATAACACCATCAATTACTCAGTAATACGGAATACATAACCCGTCTCCAACGGTATAAAGCAATACCTTCTCTACTTGTAAAGACATCCGAACCAGATCCTGAAAATTGGCAATACTATCGAAGCCAGGAAACATCATTTAATTAGTAATCGGAATACATAACCCGGTCTCAACCGGTTTTTTATTGTAAAGACATCCGAACCAGACATCCTGAAAATTTCTATTTCCGGGATGTTTGGAAATGTTATGATTATTCTGATTATGATTCGTCTTCCTGCGTCCACTTCCAGTGTTTTCTTTCATGTCCTGGCCTGGTCTGACCAGTTGATGTTGATAAGAGGTCCCTTGATCACTGTTCTTGTTGCATATTTTAATGTACCAAACTTGCTTATTTGGGTTCTGGCAGTGCAAGATCATAACCATGATAGAGTACACGGCGCCGACTGTGTCTTCTTTAATGCTGGTGGCACTCACCATGCTGAGAGCAGCTTCCGTACTGTGGCCACTTCGCGTCAATTCTGTGTGGACTAAGAACAAGTCTCGAACTACAACTGGTATATTGATTGTCCTTATTTTTCTCATCAATTGTCACTTTTCTCTATGGAGCTGATATAGAAGACACAAAATGCAGGCCCAGTGTATCTGCATTAGAGAAGTACAATTGGTTTTATGTCAGGATCTGGAGCTGGATAGACCTGGTACAGTATTCTTTCTTACCTTCCACGTTGCTGCTGGTCAGTAACTGTATTCTCCTCTGGACAGTCTTCAAATCAATGAAACCAGACACAGGTAAACAACCACCCAGGATTCCAGGCAGCGGAAAGTGTCCTTCATTAACTATGACCTTGATTGCTACAAGTCCTTTTTCATTTTTCATCCTGACAATGCCAAACCAAGCTGTTGTAATTGCGAGAGCATATATTGAATTTGACGACATAATTATGTACACTATATTTCCAGATTTCTTTCTAATTGCTGGCTTTCAATGTTATGCTGGTCGCCAATAGTGCCGTCAAACTTCTACTTGTATTGTTTAAACTGGGAGCAAGTTCAGAGCAGAATTTCGGAAAATAGCATCAGAGTTTTTGTAGCCTGTTCTCCAAGATCAAAATGTCTGTTATGGGCACACGTACACCAGGTCAATGACGATGACGTCATGTTTCTTACTTATGTGTGCACAGTAATTAACGGAGATTGTAGTAGTACTGGTGGTGAAAGTTAACCAGGCTGTCCAATTCTGAATGATGACAATAACCACAACAATTGATTTCTGCACAGCTAATTGAAATATATGATATAACTTTAAAGCCGACAATTGTACAAGATGTCTACCGTACGTTTTAGGTTGCTTTTAATCTATATACAAGCTATTCAAGGTAAGTAAAAACTGTCAAATTAACTCACTGACTAAATTGGTAAATAGTACGAGCAAAGACGGAAGGGTGGAATTAAGGGACAAGAAAAAATAAAAACGGAATCTTTCAACTCAAGTATGTACATTGAGAGTGTAATCCCACATGACACAGTAATATCCCCAGTCTTTGAGGGAAGAGTACGATCTATGTCCAGATGATTTCGTGACTTTGTGAGAGGCAGCAAGAAATAGCAAGGAAAGACTTGAAAGAAACGTTACGGTTGTTTATCCCCCCCCCCCCCCAATAATCCCCCCCCCCCCCATATCCAAATCATAGGGGAAATCCTAATGACTGGCCTGCAACCAGGTTGTCCAGGACATAGATTTGATTCGTTCGTGATTGTAATACTTCTTTTGTGTGCATTCATGCTGATAATGGACTTATGTTGAAGGAATTTCAGATTCAGATTGGATGGTTATGTTGGAATAGGGAGATATTGTGTGTGCGTGTTGTGTCGTGCGTGCGTGCGCGCGCGCGCGCAAGCGCGCGAGCGTGTGTGTGTGTGTATGTTGTGTGTGTGGTGTGTGTGTGTGGTTGTGTGTGTGTGTGTGTGTGTGTGTGGCTAATGTCCATTAAACCCCTTATACGGCACTCAAAAACGGTAACATATTAAGAAAGGAACGAATATAGAAACGAAGCAAAAAAAATGTTTACCAACTAGTTTTGAGATGTTTGTCCTCCAAATCATTCATAAGAAAAGTTGAAGGGGGAAAAGAGTAATTTGTGTGCAACAATGATATGTTGTAATCCCACATTACTAAACCATACGACATGGCACATGGAACATATCAAAAATGACGTTCATATTATGATTTGAATTGCCGATCATTTCCACTCCTGTAACATCCCTATTTCGGTTTTATTGCTTTAAAAATCCGCTAGAATTTCACATTCAAAACACATACATAGACTTTATGTATAAATCTTTAACTTACTATTCAGTTTAGAACGTAAATGCTGTTTTTTTTGCAATGACGATCAGGATATATGATATTTTTCGTTGTGGAAGATTAAATCCTAATTTCGAGGTTTTGACGAATAGATGTAATGCGTCGATGATAAATCTTCTTTAGCTTCTGAGCTCCAAACCATCTGGAAGAAAAAAAAAGTGCAATTAACCCGAAGAACAAACATCACACAACACATGCAAACATCCACAGATAAAGACAAGCTCTTTTAAATCATTCCCAGGTTTGACATTTTTTTTTCAATGAAAAAAATTGCTATCTCAGATAAAAATGTTTTATAACCAAATAAATGTGATGGTCTCTGACGTTCCCCTCGTTATTAGCAAATAATGATCATCATATGCAGGATGCAGGGTGGGGGGATATAGACAGAAGCATCCACGTTTTCACAACCAAAATGCGCTCCCCTCGCATAGGCGCACGCACTCTGTCACTCACATCGGGTCCACACAGCAAGGTGAACGCGAAACCAATAACATTTCATAGAAAATAATCAACTTTTACTTATCTTGATTCCGAGCCCCCACCCGTCACTGCACAACACAGTTATCTGTATCATACAAAAATGTAAACATCACGAAGATAATCACACATATTCGCATCTCCTTTCCTTCAATTACTCTTAATTAACCAGGAAAGACAACAAGTCCACTGTTTCTGGTTGCACACCTATAAACATAAGAACAAATAAACGTTCGTAACTTGCCAGCATTCATTTGTTTACTAGTAAGGTCTCTCATCACTCAGTGCGACTACGATTGCTGAAGCTGTCACACTGTTGTGTCTTCTCGATTGGCCAAATCCCAGTTGGGGGACACTGGCAACGTAGCTCGACTGCACCCTCAGACTGAGTCTCCTTGACCTCCACTGAACTTCGCCCTATCCATGGAAAGGGCTCCGGTCAGATCCTCTCTCACAGGTCTTCTCTTGCTGCAAACGGTCCCCACTGTTGTCTGGCAGCTCCCTGTCTAGGCCCCCAACAGGCTGACACGTCCTTGCTGTCGACCATTCCCCACACAGGAGACAATACTCTAACGTAGTCAGCTCCGAGGCTACAGCAACCTCCACGGTCTTACAATCCCCCCACCCAGAGACAGTTCTCTACCATCGTCTGCTTCGAGGCAACAACAGCAACCTCTGTTTCACGCTGTATTTTTCTTGAGGCCCTCAGCAGATGGGATGAGTTCACTTTCCCTCAGTGATTCACACACTTCATGGTTTTCCGAGCATCTTATACCCAATTCTCAAACAAAAGAGAACCCGAGTTAACTGGTTCAACTAATGGAATCACTGGCACCACACACCACACACACACACACACACACCACACACATTCACACACATTCACTTACGCGGACAGGCATTTGCAAGCAAATAACTCCCCGAGTTATTTTTTATCCAACCAATGGAATCACTACTCACCTGCACATAAAACACTCCACAGCTACTAGCACCCAACAAAGAGTGGGTACCAGGTGACCACTGCATAGCTTCCACTTCAAACTCATGTTTGATTCCCCGAAGCTACCCATGTACTAACAGCCTGGATTTCTCCACAAGCCAGGACTGATGTTTTAAGTGTGGATTTTACTACACTCCATAGTCACTGAGGTGCAAACCACTCAATAGGCCGAAGCCCTGCCGAACGTTTTCATCCCTCAGGACAAGAACGACTTAATGGTCACTGTATAGCTTCCTGCAGGCCGACGATCGCCAAACCGTGACGGTCGCCTGCACGATCGCCTCCCCTCAGGCCCACTGGAGAACCTAGTTTAATGGCCAGTGATGGAGCGTGGATGGCCTCCCCCAACCAAGGACCGGCAGGTCGGCATGTAGTTTGTTACTATCCTCCCCCGGACATGCCAATCACTTCCCAGTAACTCTCTCCCTCCTTCAGTATACGGGTCGGGGTATTCCCCTCTGGTAATGCCTGACTTCGTAAGCTTGGAGAACCCAAGGAAACTGATCTCAACATCCCTTGATTTGCCTAAGATACGGGAGAAACATTCGGCCGACTCGTGACAAATACCATTGATATTTTATTGCATTGCCTTTGGGCATGTGCGTGCGTGTATGCGTGCATGCGTGCATGTTTGTGTGTGTGTGTGTGTGTGTGTTGTGTGGTGTGTGGTGTGTGTGTGTGTGTGTGTTGCCAATGTTGGGCTGTCCCTGCCCCTCTCCTCTCTAAAAACAACAAACAACAAACTAAACAACAACAAAACTAGAAAAAGGAAAGAAGGTAAACAAGATACAGTCGAAGCCTTGTTGGATGTAACGAACGACGCCGAATATAACGAAGCAAAAAGGTTGGTCCTGGCAACAATCCTTCTTCACCATGGACTAAAAATACGGATGTAACGAAGTCATATATAACACAATGCCGCTTATAAACGAAATGGTTTTAGGATCACCAGTGGGCAAATTGCGCCCGTTATAACGAAACAACCGGTGAATGTGGAACTACATGTTTGGTCTCCAAGACGAGTTTTAAGCTGGATATAACGAAGTGGTTACTGGTTGTTTTTCGGGAATCATTTCTCGGAAACGGTTGGTTAATTCGCTGCTATTTATATTTGCTTCATATGGCCGCGTGCTTTTCCAGGGAGATGGAGTGTCCGTACAGCATATGAAATGTAGAGCTTTTCCATGTGTTGCACTCAACAGAAATCACGCGTTTACATATGCGTTTGACTCGCTGCATAACTACACTTGTTTTATTCTCTTATACAGCTTCGCGTAGGTAGACTGAAAGTACATCTATTTTTTACTGTATATTTGATGCATTATATAAACGTCACCTCTGTGAATCGTAGGTCATAAAATCGTGTTCTTTCATAATATCCTGTAATAGAGTGTCTATGACTGTCGAAGCAGAACCAATTGACTCACATGGGCTAGGTTTCAGCGACTTTATGACGGAGGAGAGGATGCTAGAGGGACGAGAGTAGGGTGCTGGGGAAGGAAGAAGTCAAGGTGTCAGGCTTTGATTCGACAGATAATTTGATCATGGCGCCTGCTTGTCGCAAAGGTCTGTCGACAAAGCCAAAAAAACTGGAACTATCAATTAGCTGAAAGAATCCAGCAAAACAGACAAGACAACAGTGGAACGAATATTAAATGCACAGGAAAACCAATCTGGCTTCAAAAGAGAATATGTAACATTCAGTAGTTTTGGAGGTGAGGTACCTATCAGAGAGAATCAAATCAGAAGTTTCCGCAGGTAACTGCTTGCATGTACATGTGTTTTGGGTGCCTTTGGTGCCATCAATGTGGACTGTTGTGTTACGAGGATGACAAGCACCATTGTTATCCTATGGAAACATTTTCTTCTCCCTGTTTCATGGGTTTTACGGCGTCTCTCTCCTCTCTCTTCCTTCGCCTCCATCCCGTCCTCTCTCTCCGCTCCGTCGCGCCCACCCTCTCCTCTCTCTCATCCCCCGTCTCCTCTCCCCCATCTCTCACCCCTCGCCCTCACGTCCTTCATCTCTCTTCCTCCCTCCTCCTCCTCGCCCTCTCTATCTCCGTCTCCTCCTCTCCTCCTCTTCTCCTCTTCCTCTCTCTCCCCTCCCCTTTCCCCTCTCTCTCTCGCCTCCCGCTCCCTCTTCTCCTCTCCTGTCATCTCTGAGTGTGTGTGTGGTGTGTGTGTGTGTTTGTGTGTGTGTGGGTGGTGTGTGTGTTTTTGGGTGGCTTCTTTTTTGTTTTTTTTCGGGTTTCGATCTGTGTTGTACCAATCAACTTTATATCCTGTTTCTGTCATGCAGTGTAGCAATGTGGGGGGGGGTGAGGTTTTTTCCGTTCAGCGGTGGTAATGATACTTCTTATCTTGCGTGTATTCCCAGAATGGTTAAAGTTGCGGGGATTTTTCCCGTCCAATGTGACAACAGTCACTTGTTGTTGTTGTTGTTTGTTGTTGTTGTTTTCACACAATGAGAGAATGTTAGGGATATATTTCCCCCAATGTGGCAATAAATCATTCTTTTCTGTTGTTTCATCGAATGTGAACAGTTTATAATATCAACGTTTTAAAACTGAGGATTCCGTTTACTATAATATATGAGTGTGAACTAATGTGTTTCTGCTAAGGATAAAGAACTCTCGGATTGTATACAAAACAGAATAACAATCAAATCTGTGAACTTCACCTGACCTTCACTGCATGATGGAGAGAATTTTTTTTTTAAATTAAATACAATTTTTTCTTTCACAGGACCTCATTGAAACGCTAATTATTTTTGTTTAATAATGTGATTTATTTGTCAAGCGTGAACAAGACAAAACATACTCCTCTCCAGTACAGCTAAATCCCGGGTGCGCTTCACAATCAAAACCATGTAATTTTTATTTTATTTTCTTTCCATACCAATTGCCATTAGTTCAATGACCTAACGGCGTGAACAGTAAACGAACAGTGCAGAATTGGTCCCTGTACCAACTCCTTTAAAAACACCACGCTCCCAGAGCAGATCAATCTTCTGGCAATCGTGGTCCTTCTTCTTCGAGGTCCTTCGAGTCATTACAGTGACCCTTGTTCGCTTCGATTCCGCTTCTATATTATTATCGAGTTTTTCTTACGCCTTCAAAAAAGTGCAAAACCAGGACCTATGTAATCTGTTTGCATTAATGTTACGGGTCATTATCTTTGGGAAACAAACGTTTCCAAAAGTTAACTTTTTTTTTGTTTTTAAATCAAAGTATTTAAACAGTCGCAGGAAACGAGCTTGATTATTCCCCATGTATGCGGATATGCCACGTTTGTGTGTGTGGGGGTGGGTGTT
>JADBJO010025739.1:0-23381 GCA_016801955.1 Conus betulinus
TTTGACTCTTGAAGAGTTGGCCACTAAGGTAAAACATGCCCTCATCAAGTGTATAATTCCGTGTTAAATGCTTATGAATTTTGGTGTCCATCAGTTAGAAAGATGTGAGGCCTCCTACAGAATCCGTTACATAAATGAACGATTTAAAATTGTGAACGAGTCGATTCTGGCAGAGAAGCATCTTTTCTTAACTAACAAGTTGTGAGAATTTTCTTGTTGTGTCATTTAAAGCCTGTATTCAGTGACTGGGGAAAAAAAAATGCTGGGTGAAGTCAGAACAACAGGATATTAAATGTGTTGGACTATATATCTATATTAGACTATAGTAGATATATATATATATATTTATTATAATATGTTATATGCTGTTCACTATGAAATCAAACCACGGACAACATAAGTAAACAAAAATGAAGGCCTAAAAACAGTTTGCTACCAGTATTTGATTTTACTTGGGATAGGTCAAAGGTCACCAACACAGAGAAAAAAGCCACTCTTTATTTTTATCATCAGTTTTCCTTTACATACAGCTTCATCCACAAAGAGGTTTGACGTTTCAGCACAATTCTATAACCCAACCCCAACCACCATCATAGAAACATTTTCAAGGCAATCAATTCTAACGGGGAAAAGAACAAAAGAAAAATGTGGTCCCCTAAAAAACAGATAAAAAAAAAATTCTGAGAAAAGATAGGATGCACAATGTAAAAAGAGTTCCATGATGTTATGAGTAGCTAAAAACTATGATACTTAATCTTACAGGCTTTTCATTTAAAAATCAGGCCTTCTGATAAACATCAGGCATTCCCTTTAACTTTTTTACCTCTCATATTTACAAGGACAAAAAATCCATTAAACAAAAATCAACTTAAACCCATTTAAATGCCCCCACAAAATACTACACCTAAAAAGCGTTACGGGCTTACGCGACTGCAAATGGGCACAGCTGCTGCCCAAATGGGCAGCCGCTGCTACACGACTGTGGGGCAGTGTGTACACACATTCACCACCTAGGCAAACCGATCAACAACCAAAAAACATTATAAGACGTGTCATATGCTGCTATGGATAATAGAAATGCATATACACGGGTTTCCTGTACACAATCAAGGAGGAATGATCCACAAGGCAGACAAACAGTCAATGACAGTAGAAAGACAGATAAACATGAACGTGAAAAAAAAAATAGATCAATGACAGACAGGAGGAACATCATATGCACAGAAGCTTCAGAAGGGGGGGAGCTGGGGAGCTCTCTTTTGATCTAACACACAAGCGTAACAAGCATAAAACATGATCACCTAAAAAACAAAATCGATTGCAGTTTTTATCTGGTTCGTAGGGGAACAGAATTCGTCCACATCCATGTCATCAGCAAGTGGAAAATATCATCTTGTTATCTCACGTTTTTTCCCCAAATGTTTTCACCTAAATCACACATAAAATAAAAAACGCTAGAAGTGAAAGCATGATGCAGTATTTGATTCAACTTTCAAGGGAACAGTTAAGTCACCAGCGACGACTTCAAGTTCATCTTACTTCCCGATTCATTCTAATCATGATGCAAATAAAACACACCCATAAATATGAATAATTTTAAAACTTGGAAATCACGAACATAAAGGATCTCGGAAAAAAAATATACATGACCCACAATCCAGCAGCCAGTACTCCATCGTATCTAGACCACATTCTAGACCAAGAACACCCAAAACAAGAAGAACAAAAAAAAAAATTCAAACCTAACATGCACTCCTAAGTGACACATGCAGACAGTATTACAAAAGAAAGAAAGAAAGAACAAGCCACGTATTGATCATTTAGCTCAAGACTGACACTGGCCTTTGCTCTTGAACACTGATCAAACAGAAACAAATGCTAAGCTTGGTAGGTTGATATGAAAAGAAGTCTTAAATAAGACACGGGAGATGCAGTCACCACCATTTAAAAAAAATCTAATTTGAATTGACATGACATTCCCACGGGTGCTTTAGCCCTTCTTGATGGTCGATTCACAGCAAACTACTTTTTCTGCAGACAAGTGAGTCTATCGATGTTGGTGAAATCTGTGAAATGGGAGCGATTTGATTCACATAGACTTGCTGTGACAGTTGTAGAGTAAAGGAAAATAGAACAAGCAAAGATATCACATGGTTGAACATAAACACTGATTCAACTCCTTTGCTGTTGCAGCCATTTGGCTGTGGTGGGTATTTTACTTCAACATTCCTAGCAAGTGAAATATTGAAGCATTTTTACCCACATTTTTTTTCCAAAGTAAAATGAATTGCAGCACTATCCATGTTACAAGTGGTTTCAGACATGCATGGAATTTACCAACCCCAATTTCACGCAAATGAAGTTGAGATGAAATAGCTTTTCATGTCAACATATCCTACCCACCACCTCCCAACTCTCCTCAGCGAGAAATCATCATCATCATCACCTATTACCCTTCCTGGGGTACAGGCCGCCAACCACGGACCTCGAGGCATCTCTGTCCTGGGCTCTTTTCCTCCAGCTGGTTCCAAATCATTCAGTCGAGAAATACTCATAGGAAAACAATTACTGATCACTCTGGCAGCATCTACTATCCACTTGCATCACTCTGTGGTTTTCCACCTTTTCTGTTTTTTCCATCTATGCCAAGTGAACTGCATGTTATGTAGAGGGACTGAAGGGGGTGGGGGTATTCAAAACTGATGGCCCAGGGCTTCCCTGTTGCCATTAGATGTCACTGGTTCATGAATAATTTTAAGCTTATACACCAAGCTTTTGGACATGTGCAAATTGAAATGTCTGTATCCATAAATGGGTTTTCAAAAAATTCATGCAGTAATGATAATGTAAATATGGTCCTGAGGCATTCCAGCGTTCAAGGGACAAAAGTCTACTAGCCAGTGTAACCAAGTATCTCCAATGTAAATAGATTGTAAGCGCATTGAAAGGTTATACCACGATAATAAACTCCAGAGATAAGACATGGGGGAAATATGTTAACAAGAGCAGAACATGGGGGAATTATGTAACAGTAAACAGACATAGATTTACAACCATTCATGTATATCTGGAAGCACTGGCCAGAATGAAATCTGTTCCAATTCCACTTACATATTACCAGACTTGTGCCAGGGACCATATTGAAGCTCAATGAAGAACATTCTAGACAATTAACAAACGAAAAAAAAAAAAAGAAAAAAAAAATCGCCATGAAACGTTGTTGTTTTTTTTTCACTCTGTGCTTCTGGCCAGCCCATCTAACATAGTTTGTAGGGAAACCTGCATCTGAGAAAGAAGTTTAACACCCCTAACAGCATTCCCTGAATACACAGCAGTTTTTTTTTGTCTCCGTTGTTCTTTTTTCTTTGTTTTTTTGCTTTAAATGCTGTAGTGGTCTCAAAATGTGTCTTTGAACAGCATACCTGCAGTGATTAGTGGTTTGAGCAAGCAGTCTTTTGAAAAAGAACACAAGGAACTGAGGTCCCTGTGCTTACAGCATGCATGCCCACAACAAGTGGACCAAACTGTAAAAGATCCAACAGTCGGCATGTTTAAAGACCCAGTGGCAAAAAGATAGTTGTCCTTGCAAATCTTAAATGATGTCAGGTGGAACTGTCAGCGTGTGGACAAAACGAGTTTTTTTGAGGTCACAAGACAACACACAACGCGTTTTTCGACCTCTTAGGTCTTCTTCAGGTGAAGAAAGACCAACAAAATAACGAAAATGCACTTAGCTTTGATTGCTTCAGAATTGCTTCTGAGTTCGCAGCGCAAGGAAGAAGGCGTTGAATGAGAACGAGAATGAGACTCACACATTATTTCCTGCCAAACAGCCTCGTTCTCATTCACGCCTTCTTCCTTGCGCTGAACTCAGAAGCAATCTGAAGCGATCAAAGCTAAGTGCCCATTTTCGTTATTCTGTTCGGCTTTGTTTCACCTGAAGAAGACCTATGAGGGTCGAAACCGTATTGTGTGTTGTCTTGTGACTCGTTTGTCCACGTTTCTCTGGGTGGTTCGCTGACATTTGTTTAAGAGTTGTTTAGATTTCCCCGCCTGCAGTCGTTTCACTTTGCAAACAACTAATTGTTTTTGACAAAAGTTCTGTAGAAAATCCCATGGGAAAGCCACACACCGCAGGCAGAGAGTGAGAAAAAAAAAAAGGAGGCAGTGCATCTCGGTGACATATATTCCCTAGGCAAGAGTAACCCCAAATTTCAAACGCTGTCAAATCTGTTTTGAGGAAGAAAGTTATACTACAGGACACATCACAAGACAACACACGACTACACTCATCATCTGATAAAGAAACCTAAGGGAATCATCGCGTATGAGGCTGGTAAAAAGAACACAACAGGTGTTGTGTTCTTCAATCTCAGTTCCCGTTCCTCTTAAAATCACTGCAGCAGTTTCAGCTTTCTTGAAAAAACCAAAACAAACAAACAAACAAAAAATGGAGCTGGCTCTGCATCAGATTTTTCAGGTATGCAAAGCACTGCAACTTCCACACAGCAATATCAATAGGCTTGCTGGCTTGTCTCTCTCTTTGTGCTTGTGTATGCATTCCAGTACAACACAGTGACAAACACAATCTGAAGAGTTGTTCTAAGTTTTTCAAACAACCCTGACATTTACAGCTGATCAAAACTCTGCCCTCTGTATTGCATTGTTCAAACACAGGGCACACAAGAATGCAATCACACCAACAATACTGCCTCTTTGCATGAGCATTCATTAAATCAGTCATATTGCATACAAACAGATCATTCACTTTTGTAACGCATGGCTTTCAGTAAAGCTAGTAGGTCAGTCAGGCGTTTCAGTTCATCATCCACACTGAGAGGTCTAATGGTCCATCCAACAAGCTTTCAATGGTTTCTGTGTGTCTGGGAGGGGATGTACAATCAACAAGCTGACAATGACCAAACCCCCGAGGAGGAATTCAGTAAGCATAATACCACGTCTGGTGTAGTGAAGACCTCGTTTTTTGGGCCAGGCACATGTTAGCACAGCCTTTTATAACTGGACGAGTCTATCTAATTACAATGGTCCTAAACACATGTTACAGATTGTTTCATCACAATGTCAGGAGGCAAGCTATTTTTTGCCATCTTTTATCAAGACTATATTATTTGAGGCACTTTTGTCATAAAAATGTACCTTGTTTTTTAGTTTTCTGCCGCACATGTTACATTTGTGGCAGCTGGCTATAAAAAGGAAATTCATGGTACACATACACACTTGAGAAAAAAAAATGATTATGGTACTACGCCAAATGTCTTGATGAAAGAGAGGACTGAATGATGATTGTTTTCTTTTAATTTGATAAATTCCAGTGAACCATTCCACTGGCCACTTACCGATTCACTCCTTCGTTAAAAAAAAAAACACTCCTCATTTTCATAAATGCTGTCCTACTTTCTCTTTCATGAACAGACAGTGAGGGAAAAGAAAAAAAAAAAAATCTGTTCTATAACCAATGGTTCCAGTCTGTTAAGCGAAATGATCTACTGGCGGTTATTAGTGACACATGCACTGGTAACATTCATAAAGCCAACAAAATGATCAAATAAAACCATTTTCAACAAACAACAACAACAATTCTCTACAAAAACTCACAACGCTTTACATCATGACAGATAATAACCAATGACAAGAAGTGCAAGGGTGTTTTGTGAAGTGTTTTCACTTTTCAGTGTCACAGTTTTAGAAGTAGTCCTGCTATGCATGCACTTGTCACAGTGCACAGTGAACAGTGTTTTATATAAACTTATTTCTACCCTAAACTAGACTGGGGGGGATGGGGGGGAAGAGGCTTTGTGAAGTGGTGGCTGTTGTGGGTTGTGTTATTCATTCATCTATCTAAAAAATGTGGATTATTCACAACCTCCCTTCCCCTACCCCATTCTATATGTTGGTTGTTTTATTCCATTAAAAGTTCCCCATTCATTAAAGGAACAAAAATGAGATGATGACAAAACCCAACTCCACAAAAAGGACACACTCAAACCACAAAGAGAAGGGCAGCCTACTGGGTACACATTACCCCCTTTGGGGTATAGAAAAAAAGGAGAACCCCCAGACAGACACGCCGTGCATGTGTTGTACCCCTAAGATTTAAAGATCAAAACACAAAATCAGTACACAAGGAATCACTTTGACCCCCCCACAACCCTATTAATCACTTCTGAAGACATGAAGTATTGTTTTTTTCAAGAGACCTTGCCTGTCCCCCACTGGGAAAATTTTTCAGGATAATCCCAATTCCCTGGTTATAATGGGAGCAATTTCAGGGCCAATCATTCTCATTCAAAAAAGGCCAATTCCCCTATCCTACACAAGGAACAAAAACCCACAATCCACCCACTCAAAAACAACACACACAAACACCATTAAACACCATTTTCTAAAACCAACATCAACACAAGCCTGAAATCTTTCTGTAAAATCTTAAGATCGGAACAAGGAGAAAAAAAGTCGTCTTTACAATGAAAAAAAAAAACCCTCTTTCCAGACCCAGTTTGTGAAAAATAAAAACAATCCTTTCCAACACCCTCTGAACATCATTTTCATGGCGTCCCTTCTGGTAAAAATGTTTTCCATTGTCTGGGACATCCAATGTTATTCCCCCCCTAACAACCTTTTTTTACCAAGCAAGGTTTCAAAGTTAGTAGTCAAACATCCACAGGGTTTATGTCTCCCTCACTTCTTTTTAACCCTGTTTAAACATCCCGTGGCTTTTTGTTACAAAACGAGTCTCCCTTAATCTGCCCATGACACCAATTTTTTTCCTCTTTCAACCCAGAACACCAGTTGGCATGTTGCAACACTGTTTTGTTTTAAGGACTGTGGGGATTTTTTTAAAGGAAATTCCTGGTTTGTCCCGACTTGCCCCCATGGCCAGTCCCCTCCTTTGTGCCCGAGGGGTTTCCCTGCATAAGCCCCTGAAATCTGAGTTTTTAGATCAGTTGTCCATGAACATTGGAATGCCCAGCCACACAATAACAGAAATGTGAAAGAAAAAAAACCTAGCGTTTGAAACATTTTGCCCCAAATCCGTGCATCTGCTGCATTTTTTTTTTTCAATTTCCACATGTTGTCAGGATTTCCTCAGACTCCACCCGGAAATCCCCAAAATTTCAAAACCGCCCCTTGGGTGCATCATTTTTTGGCAATCTTTCCTTTTCACCGTAATGAAAATGGTAACCAATCAAAGTGTAAAAGGAAACCAAGAATCCTTCCTGAAACCATCCCTAGTATCGTTGCCTACATTCCAAGACCAAATTAAATCCAACAAAGGTGGCACACAACACCAACACCACACACACACACACACACACCTCCCCCCTTCTCTCCTCTCTCTCCTTATGTATTTAGGTTTTTCTACACAAATACCTACCTAAACACCAAAATCAACAAAATTTTTAAATTACAAACCTGCATAGGAAACACATAATCACTAACAATCCCATCACCTGAAATCCCCGCTGCAATGGTACAAAGGAAAAAATCCCTCCTAACAAAACAAGCTGTATACTAACGACCCGCCCCCAAACAAGTGATTATATATTAATTAGTTTTTTTTGCATGTTCCCCTAAACAAAGTCCACCCCTCTGATGTTTTCAGGCCACACCCGACAAAACAGCAGAAATTATTGCAACGTTTTGTTTCCAAATGAATAAATCCCAACATTCTTCTGACACAGCTATGCCCACATCTGTCCCCACTGGCTTACTTTTTCATACATCACAGATCAAAACAAGGCCCTGTTCCCCTGTTTTTTTTTGATATTCATAAGGAAACCCTCCAGTCACTAAAAAACCAACAAACAAAAACAAGCCAGAGAGAGGAGCGACCGAGGATATAATTAGAGATGTAGAAGAGAGCGGGACGAGAGAGAGAGGCAGAAGAGTATGATTAGGAGACAAAGGAAGGGAAGCCCGGAATTAATGGGAAAAATCAGTACGCCTTCACTTTATGTGTTTTTGCCGACATGAATGCAAGCAATCACTTTCCAGTTGTTGATCTAAACCATTCTTGGCCAGTCCCCTGGTACAAATGATGGGGTTTTCCTAAAACTCCCCTTTAGAAACCATGTTTTGTAGTTTTCCCCTTCTTTTTTCCTCTCCTTTCTTTGCCTTTTCCCCCCTCTCCCTCTCCTTCATTCGCTCCCTCTTCTTTTTTTTTTTGAGAAATGAAACCTGAACGAATAAAATGGGGAGAAAGAACGAGGGTTGGACGGGTGGGAGTCCGGAAAGGAATTGGGGGTGGTTTCCCTCCTCAAATAAATTTTGGTTGTATTAGAGAACCGTTTTTTTTTGGTCTTAACGCAAAAAATGGTTTTCAAAAGCAATCATAACCTGGAAAAAATGGGTTTTTGATTTTAGCCCTCTTAAGGACGCCCCTCACTGAAAATGCTAATGAAATAGCAGTGTTTCCCCTTTTTTGTTTTCTAACACAAGACAATTCCTATCCTTCGTAGGAGCCACGTGTAAAAAATCAGAAACTCCCTGAACTGCCCTTGAGGTATGAACATAAGTTCCTCCTGTTTTTTGAAGAAAGGGAGATAAAACAACCCAGTGGACAATTGGAAGGGGGTGATAGAGAAGAGAGAGAAGAGAGAGAGAAGTAAGAGATAGAGAAGCCACCGCCGAGCAAGCAGTGGCAAGACGAACAGACCAGAAACAGAGAGAGAAAGGAAATCTGTTGGCAGCACATGCCCTACATACTTAAAACTCCCAAAGCACAGGAAAAAAAAAACACCGACAATTCTTCTGTTTTTTACAAAAAGGATTTTGGTTTGAAAAATAATTTTTTTGTGTTTACACATCATTGTCCCCCCCCCCCATCATCTTCTTTCTTGTATTTTTTTTTTCAAAAGTCAAAAAATTGTTCCCCCCGTACATAACACCTGATCCCTGGACCCTGTCCTCCACTAAAAATTTATGGTTTTTGAAGTTCCCCAACCAAAGATGTTTTGCACCGAAAACGCTTTAGAGAACTACAGCCTCCCCAGTGCAGATAACCCCTGAAAAAAGCTCAGGGTACTTGGATCCCTTTTGTGGGGACAAAATTCACAGAACTTATGTTTCCCTCCCCAGGCGTGCCTTCTTCTTCACTACCCTGATGTTTGGATTTAGTTTACTGGTTTGTTTGTCAAAACAGCCCCATCTGAAAACCACAGTGCCCCTTTGTTTCAGTGTCCCCATGGGTGGGTGGGGGGAGTCCCACCCCGCCCTGAAACAGAAGACCCCAAAGACCATATCCACCATTTTTCAACCATCTATAGATAGGCCATGGTCTGCCAATTTTTTTTATGTGTTCGCATCTTGGGAGTTTAAGGGGATAAGACCACAGCTTTATTCCACAAACATTCTTTTTTGTATTTCCAAGTTTCATGAAAAGGGGAAAATAATATTGGAACCTGAAAAAGTTTTCCCTGATGAAACCAAATTAACATTGTTGTTTTCCAGAAGTAGTCAAGCACGGTGTTTTCCTGTCCCTTGTGAGTGGTGTGTAACAGTCCCACCGGGGGCCCGCCCCATTGTTTCGCCTTTTTTTTTGGGGTTTGGAAATTTATAACAATAAATGGCATGGCAAATCCTTTCGACACGTTTAGAGAGAGAAAAAAAGGTAAAAAACTCTGGTCCTTTTAAACAAAGGGCTAAGGACACCTCCCAGTCATGGGAAGTAAAACAGCAGGAACACCAAAAAAAAAACGGAAGAAAAAACAAAAGGCAGAGCCCATGATAATAAACAGCAAATGGGGGGGAGAAAACTGGCCTGCACAGAATTTTCAGTTGAGGGTTGCAGATACTTGTACACTGAAAAAGTCCCCTGGCCATCCCAAATGACGGCACTGCCCCTCAATGCTTTGAGAGTGAGATTTTTAATATAAAATTTACTTAATTTGTAATTTTGCACTAGGCAGATCCCCTCTGGTTGGTGGCAGCTCCTAATGTCTTTACAGTTTTGTTTGGGAAAAAAGAAAAAAAAAAAACCCAATTGTAAGCTCCAAACTACTTAAACAAAGGAAAATCATTTTGGCCCCACAAAAAAGAGCCGCTTTTTTGTGTTTCAATCCAATTGCCGTTTTTAAACAAACACAGCCGTGTTAGACGAGGCGATGGATTCCACACTGTGACCCAACCAAGCCATGTTGGGCCGCGGGTGTGTTAAAGTCCATGAAGCAAGCCGGGAAAGTTATGAATGCTGTGGGTGTGGGGTGGTTGTTTTTTTTTTTTCTTGTTTTTAATGTTTATTGGCCCAGGTTCCCGCCCCCCTGGAACATGAAGGGAAATAAGAAATGGGTTCCTGGCATATTGTCCCCCCCCCCCTCAGCGTAATGGATTTTTTATGATAAATCCCTCTCTCGCACCTCCTCTCTCTCTCTCTCTCCTCTCCTCTCCTCATGCCTCTCTCTCTCTCTCTCGCTCTCATAGTCATACGTGCACATATTTTTATGTAGATATAATCATGGGTGGCTGAGTGCAATCTTTAATTTGCACTACCCAAGAGGAAGACTGCAAATTTGCCGCATTTTTTGTGTTACCCATTTTTTTTTTTTTTTGGATTGTTGTGAAGTAATTATTTTTTTTAAAATTTTCAGTGTCACCCCCACGTTTTTTGTAACTATAAAATATGTAAGGGCCCTTACCTTTTTAGGGCCCCAAGCCGGTCCCCCCCAACAAAATTGGTAATTTCCCCTCTTGTAACGAAGAAGATAATAAAGTGTTTCTGATCTGAAATCCTGAAAATAGTCCAATGCCCAAACCCATGTGTAAATACAGAAAACCGCACACACCACACAACACTCACAGATAATATACAACACAAGTAAAAGGTAAAACTGTTTGAGCAACAATCACCATGCTTTCCCCTTAGACTTAAGACTTGGAATCGATTCCCGCTCCATTTTTTTATGTTTTCCTCCTTTCCTCAGCATTTTTCCTTACTCTCTGTTCCTTCTCCACTTCCAGAATTCCCTTCGGCCTTGAAGACAGAACCCAAGACAGCCTTAATTACCAACTCACGAGGCCCCTTCTCTTCTCCATCACATATTATTTTTACTTTTATACGACTAATTAAGAAAAAAGCAGAATATTTTTTTTTAAAGCTTCACATTAAAAAAAAAAATCACTTTGTCAGTGAAATGAAAAAAAAAACCCTCTATAAAAATGAAAGGACCTATAGCTTTCAGACAGACACAGAAACTGCAGAAACATGTATGTTTTTTTTTTTGTAAACCAAAAATTACAAAACGATGCCCTTTCCTGGAAAATTGGGTTTTTTGATAGAGAACAAAATCTACTTCTTCTGGCCAATCCAGAAAAAATCTTGTCCCATTTTCCCCCCCCCTTCAGCTCTGTCTTCTGGTTTGTCTACATTCCCAAGCCCTGGGCTTGCTAAGATTTCCCCCAACATGGAGGCTTGAAAACACTTTGGTGAGAGCAGTAACATCCACCTTGTTCCCCAAAAGAACAACAAAAAAAAACACAAACAAAACAAAAGCTTCACGTATAGAATGTTTTGATTCTCTGCTTTGACAGGCACCAAAAGATCCTACAACTTAAATCCTTGAGCAAGGGGGAATTTGTTTCTGAAAAAAAATTCCCCCATGCCCGCCCCAGAAGAAAACTAGCTTTTTCTGCAATCCACCACATGAACACAGGGGTACCCTTTGAAAGCCTCTGACCAACAACAACCCTCTCATGATGAACCCTTCCCTCCTCCTTTGAGTGTGTTTTTTCCCCCCTCTGTGCCAAGAGAAAAGAAGTTTTCCATGAAGAAGCGTCCCGACGTTGTTTTTCACACGAACACAACCCTCTTTTGCATCACCCGGCCTGAAGAGAAAAACTGCAATTGCTTTTTAATCTGCCCGTCCACAACAGCCGTTTGTTTTTTTTTTTTTGTGTGGGTGTATAAACAGGGTTTTGTAAAATGTAAGCACTGAAATTTTTTTTAGTAGTCGGACAGTTTACGGTTGTTAACTGAGTCACCAAATGAGTACATTAATTAAAGAATGGCATTTTTGAGAATGTGGCAAAAAACTCCTGCACACTCCCTTATCATTCCTACTCACAAATGGAAAAAATAACACTTTACAGCCATGTGAACAGTCCAGAACATAAACCCCTGCCATACTCTTTTCATTCATTTCCCCATGCCCGCAATGAAAAGAAATAACTGTGCCCAAAACCGTTTTTAAGTTTTTTTTTTTTTTTTTCCTTCTTGAAATTTCCCCCGCGCTCCCATTTAGCGAATAATGTTTTTAAAAATCTAAACTAACTGGCCCTTCCATAATGCCTTCAAAAAGCGTAAATCCCCTTGAAGGATTTGCCCTGAACTGTTTTTTTTAATTTCCTGTGGTACTCAACGACCACCCCAATCAGAACAATCATGGCTGAAAACCCAAACCATGCTTCCTTTTTTGTTCTCTTTTGCTTAGCACAATGTAGTTTCGTGAAAGAGTGGGCTGTCTTGTGGCAGAGCAGGTCCCCTTAAAACTCCAAAATTACGGATTGCACAAGAACCACGCAATGATGAAGTTGCGTAAACAGCATTCCAGCTGTCCATTTTTTTGTCCCCATTGGTGAATGACAGAGTTTTCACATGAGTTTCGACACAAAAAGGCTCCATAAGAAACTTCCCCACAAGTCACATGTGATGCAGTGTTTTTAGTTGTGTATGTGCCTTGTTGGTGCAGGTTGTGCGCGCGCAAAAGACAACTTGTTGACCATTGCCCAGCAATGTAACACAACACACACCGTGTGGCATGTGTGGTCACCATGGGGTTTTTGTCAGTTAGGTAAGGTGTTGGTTGTTTTGGTGTGTGGGTTTGTTGTTGTGTGTGGTTGTTTGGGTGTGTTGTTTTTTTGTGTTTGTGTGTTGTTGGGGGGTTTTTTTTTTGTTGTGTGTGTCCCCCCCCCATGGGGGGTGTGGTTGGGTGTGTTGTGTTGTTGTGTGTGGGGGTGGTGGTGGTGGGAGTGTGGGTTGTGTGTTGGTGTGGTTTTGTTTGGGTGTGCAGTAATGCGTCACACAGCCACTTTTTTGAGTGTCAGCTGTTTCCAGAGATATTGAAATTGGACAAATGGATCACAGTTTTTGGTTTCCATCTGCTCCTACAGTGAAACATCCTTTTCCAGTTTGTTAAAAAAAACCCCTGTTCAGAGGACTCACTCCCCCCAGGAAAAATTCCTGTCCCCCTTGGCAAATTCTCTTTAAACGCCTTGTCCCCCCCAATAAATCTTATTTTCCCATCCATAAGAAACCCCTCTTCCTAGTGTTCAACCTGCCTGATAGGAGTCTGGGTGATGCATTTAGGCAGAGCAACCAAGAAATGCAAAACGACGACACTTGAATAAATCCCCCAACCCAGATCAATTACTCTCCTATTTTCCCCCCTTTAAATCTTAACATAATTGTTAAAAACCTTTAATAGGTTTATAAGGCTATGATCTTAAAAGGTTTTATAAATGGAAGTAATTTCAGGCATCCCTCCTTAAAAGAGAAAAAAATAGAATACCCTATTGGCTGATATAGTTTTCAAACAAACCTGAACCATTTTTTTTTAAAAAAGTAAAAAGAATTTCACTGCAAATAAAAACTCAATAAATAATAAAAAACCAAATTCTGCCTTTTTTCCCCTTTGTTCTCCCCCTTTTTCCACGCCTTAAAAAATACAACAAAACCGCAACTAATCCATGCACAGTCCCCAGTAACATCGGATTGAAAAATGGACATGGGTTTTTGTGTAACTTTGAAAGTAGAGAGTAAAGAACCTAAAGCAAACTTTGCTCAGAAAGGATGAAATAGGTACAAGAACCCTTAAAAAAAAAAGACATACGGTCCCCACAAACCACAGCAACAACCATTTATAACAATAAAACTTTGTTGTTGGGCCACCTTCTGATTTAACATTTGGTATTTTTTTGTGACCTCCTGAAAAAAAAATTCGTTTTACAACAACATCACAAGTTTGTGCCTCCCCATAACTTGAACCCAAAACTGAAACACCGAGCCCCAAATCAAACCGCAAATATAAACACTAGCTTGTTGCCTTCCCATCCCTTGGAAAAATTTAAAGGCACCATGTAGTTCCCCCCCCCTAACAATGCCTGCTATGGGCACCCCTTGTCTATCCACAACATTGCATGGAAGAGGACAACAGAAGAAACAAACAAACCTGCATCAAAAGTGAAGCTTCCAAGCTTACCCCGTAATCCCACCGCTCCATGGGCAAATAAGCAAGAATCAAACCTTGGGTTCTCACCTGTCCCCCTGTTTTTGTCCCTTAAACCGACCATGGTTAAGCTCTAAATGTAAAATAATCCTTCATCGCTCCTCCGAAAACAGTAAAAATACTTTTCCCTCTTGAACCCTGTCATCTCTTGGAAAAATTAAATTTTACTTCCTAACACTGTGTGGTTTTTTTGTGTCCCCCCCTAGGGCGACCAAGGTCCACCAAAATAACTAATGCCCATTTCCTTCCAAGAAATTCCCCCCCTGAAAGCGTGCCCTCATCCAGGAAACCCCGCCCCTCTCCACTCGCCAACCTCTTCCTCTCCCCCCAAAGTTTTCAAACCGGAGATGCCGAAAAGACATGATTAAATGCCAATCTGCAGCGGGAATTCTTCTTTTTATCACTTCCCCATTCTAATTTCTACAAAAAAGCAGCTAATTAATATTTGTCCTTTTATAGGTTTTTTCTTTCTTATTGGGAACCCGTTACAACATTCATAGATTAGGCCCCAAATCCGCCTTTTCCCATAACCGGTTTCAACACAGTCCTCAGAAACATCAAGTCCCCCTCAATCGCGCTGGACATCCAATAGCATCTGTTGGGCAGAGGTGACACAATTGAGACAGATTCCTTCGCTGTTGAGTAAGAAATGGCGACAAGGTAGTTTAAAAAAACTTTCCTGTACTGAATCGTTGATGAAGAATCCCCAGCCTTTGCGGTTTTGAGCGTTTATTTGCACAAACCCAGGAAGAGACCGAGTAAATTGGCCCAGACAGCTAGGGACCCTGGTCCCACCCCCCCTGGCAATCTGTTTGGGTGTTTAAACTGGATTTCCGAAGTTGACCAACGATTTTTCATTTGCTTTGTATTTTTTTCCATCCCATTCATGACGCACCTTTCGGGTTAGCGTCTATTGGGTTGGTGCCTTGTCTTTGAATCCTGCATGATCTTAACTCCGTTCCTGGTTCCACCTTTACCTTTTGCGTATGATTTTTACTACGTTTTATTACTTTGTCCTGTCACTGAAATGTTGTAATATGTTGGGCCCCCTTTTTAATATCACTTAAGTTTTTTCTAGTTTTCTTGCCTGACTCCCCTTTTTTTTAAGTTCAAAAGGGAAGCCTTTCTTTTACTTAAGTGTATGTTTTGTTTTTTTTTTCTTTCAACTAAAAATCTACATGTTTTGTTTGTTGCTCTATGACTTGTGATGACCCACAAACATTGTTTGTTGGTTTTGTTAATGCACGTGGTTTAAAAACCAATTTTCCCCCTACTCCATGACTGAGTGACCGAAATGTTTTGTTTGGGTTTTTTTTTTTAATGCGAAGTAAAATGTTTTTTACCTGGCACACCATTTTATGGAAGAACAAAATCACATTCTTTTTAGGTCCCTCCCCATCAACACAGAAATCTTAATCCTTTCGAGCACAAAAAACTTTAGACGAATCGTTAGACGACTTTTCCTGGTTGACCCCTGGTTTTTTGTAACTGTAACTGCTCTCCTCCATCTAAGATCTTTCCCATATGTTCCCTGACCCCCCTGTTTGTAAATTGTATGCTCCCTCTCCAATCTAAGGCTCTGTCACAATATTTTTTTTGTATAACTGACCCCTGTTTTTTGTAAATTGTATATCCTTCTCCCTCATCTATTAAATCTGTCCCACAAATTTATGTTTTAAATCCTTGATTAACGTTGTTTTTAACATATAATGGGTTTGTTGAATTCCTTGGGGTTGCAATTTTGTCCCTTAATAAAACCCAAGTTAATACGTTTTTAAAAGTTTTGGTGGGTTGCTTGCTGGTTTTGTGTTCCTCCCCCCATAAATGGGCTATGTGAAAAATGTTGCCCCGTGTGGGGTGTGTGGGTGTGTGGTTTGGGCCCCGTTGGGGGGGGTGTGGGGGTGTGTGGCCCTGTGGCCCGTGTGTTTGCGTGGGATTGTGTGAAATTGTGTTTTGTTCGTATTAGAGTGTGGATTAGTGGGGGTGTGCCGTGGTGGTGGGAGTTGTTTGGGTGTCCCCCCCCCCCCCATAAATTGTTTGCAGTGAAATGTCCCCTGGTGTGTGTGGTGGTGTGTGTGTGTGGTGTGTGTGGTGGGGGGGTGGGGTGTTGTGGTGTGTGGGTTTGTGTGGTTGTGATGTGTTTGGTTCCCGTTAGTAGGTGTGCATTAGTGGCGTGTGTGGCCGTGCCGCTCCGGCGCGCCTGGTGGTGGGTTTGTGTTTGTGGGTGGAATGTGTTTTTTTTGGGGTCCAGTAGTAGAGTTGGGGGGTTAGTTGGAGTGTGGTTTTTGTGGGTGTGTGTGGGTGTAATGGTTGGTGTGTGGTGTTGTGTGGTGTTTTGTGTTGGTGTGTTGGGGTGCATGGGAACTGGGTACATGTTTTCTAAATTACATGTGGGTGGGAATGTTAGACCCATTGTGGGCAAATATTACACCAAAAGGGCGATAATAAACATTGTTTCAAACCCAAACTTAACAAAACTGGATTCCCCAGTTTGTGCCTGGTCCCCGTACAAACAACCCGTTTTTTTTTCCCCCCTCTCGCAGAAACAACACCTAGAAAGTTGGAAACCAGTCCAGCTTGAAGGAAGTGCTAACTAAAGTGGGTTGGTGTGTGTTGGTGTGGGTTGGTTGGTGTTGGTGTGTGAATTAAGTTTTGTTCCGTAAGTAAGAGTTGTGGATTACGTTGTGCGTGGTGGTGTTGTTGTTGTTTGTTGTGTGTGGTGGTTGTTGTGGTGTTTGTGGGGGTGTGGTTGTGGTGTGTCGTGTTTTGTTGTTTTTGTGTGTTGGTTGTGTGTGTTGGTGTTGTGTGAGTGAGTGGGTGTGAGTGGTTGCCTATGTGTTTGGCTGCCCAAGAAATCAAGGTCCTGCCCTGCCGTGGTGGGCTTGCTTTCTATCCACCGGTCCCCTCTATGCCTACACAAGTAAAAGCAAAGTCCCCCCCCCCACCCCCATGTAAATGTGGGACCCCCTGAAACAGTGGGTGCTGGAGAAGTGTTTGGTTTAATGGGTTTTTTGTTTTGTTTTTTTTTTGTTGTGAAAGTTTTTTTTTCCTTAAAAACAGACCCCTCACAACAACCTATTGGTTAAGTCAATTGGCACTAAGGGGGGGGGGAAAAATAACCTCCTCATTTACACGTGGTCCCCCCACCATAAAAAATTGGTTACATTCCATACTGATCAATCCTCCATGGAAATCCAAAAATATAAATATTAACAATAACAAGTCCAAACAAAATAATTCACTAGAATAACAACACTAGAAACGCCAACACAACAACCACCCCATCACCTAAACTAAAAGTACCAGAAAAAATCACAACAGCGTTTTCAACAAAAAATAGTTTTGTGTAATGGTGGTTTAAATGTGGATAAACCCGGAGGCCTTTCCTTGACAATTTTGTTTCACCATGTCCCCCCCCCTTTCACTTCCACAGTCCCTGTTCCCTCCCAAACTTTAGTTTTTCCAATATCTTTTTGGTGAGGAGTCCCGTTTGTTTTTGTTTGTTTGCTGCTGCTTGGCCTGACAGCGCGTTTTTTTTGTGCTGCCTAGCGGCACCTGTTGCGGTTTTGGGTTGCGGTAGTGTGTCCCCCCCCCTTGTTGCCTGTGGCTGGCTGCCAGGAGCCTGTTTTTGTTTGTTGAATTGAATGCTTGTGGGGGTGAGGGACGGGCACGCCTTTGCAGACTGAAAAGATTTTGAAATGATGTGTCCGGAACCTGGGCGGTTTGGCCTGAAAGTTGCTGCCTGCGCCCCCCTGCATCTCCCCCTCCCCCTGCTGGTTGCCTGTTGCAAGCTATAGTTGTGCTTGCCGCGGTTGATGGCTGCTGGTTTGCCAGCATCTGCAGTGAAAGGGGGCTTTTTTTTTGCCCCACAGAGAAACCAGCGTGCCCCGTTTTTGACCCTTGTTGCTGCTGCTTGGGCTGGCGGCCCCTTGTTTGACCGCCCCTTCCTGCCCGTGGCGGCGCTCTAGCCCTTGTCCCTCCTTTTTTTGGAGAGCCGTTTGCCGGTACACTTTCCATAGGACACCTGACACCTGCCTTTCCCAAGGGCCCCCCCTGTTTTTTTGTACGTCCCTGCGCAAAAGCAGAGCATCCAAGTAGTCCCAGCTTCGTTTGAGACGGAATAGTTTCCACTGAAAAAGATAAAAAACAATCCCTCAGGGTTTTTTGTTGAAAAAAACACGCAAAATTTAATCAGATGCTTTGGTTTCCTTGATGAACCCAAGTTATTGACAATTACACGTATGAATAATCCCTACTCCTCTCGCTGTCGACCCCTTTTTTTTTTTTTTTCCCACTAAACTCATGTTTGATGTCCCATATTACCATTTGTTAAATTGTTTCCCCCATTTAATCTGCATACTGGGGATGAAGAAAAGCCTCTCCTTTTTTGAATGTAAGATAATGGAAACAACTCCCTTTTTCCCCGATGCCATCCCCTTCCTTGAAAACTCCTGTTGGTTGATGGCCCTCAAAATACCTGAACCTGAAGAAACGCTGTTAAACCCTCAGTATGACACCAAGAACCAAAATCCTGGCTCTCCGCACTCACTGGGGACAAGAGACTGGCATTACTGAAAAAAAAGCCTACAATTGGGTTTGAAGTACCTTCTGGTGCCATATTGGGTTTTTAGACCACAATCCAATGAAACACCACCACCTGGCGGGACCAAGAGCTTGGTCCCAACGAAAATTTATAACCAATCCATCACCTCCCCAACCAAAACAGCCCAGGGAATGCACGGGAAGTAGGACCTGCCCCTTTTTCTCCCCTCGACACCTCTGTTAACATGATCACTGTAAATGTTGTCATACAAGCACTTGGTGGACGACAGGGTTTGAAGGGATGTCCTCGTTATAGAATATTAAGGTTTAAAGGAATTTCTTTTCCTTATCCTAATTGTAATCCCCCCCCCCCCCCTTTTCCCCTTTTCTTCCCTTTTTTTTAGCCTTGAAAAAGAGCCGTGGTTAAACCTGAAAAATAATAATGGGGGGGTGTTAGTTTGTTTTTTTAGATTTTTTAATGATGAAAGTTTTTCTGCTGTGTACCGGAACCCAAAAAAGTAAAACCACAACAAAATCACACGACCATTTTCTTCACAAGTTTGCAGAGAAAAGACCCCATTTAGACCTTTTAATTTTCAGAGGAAAAATGCCCCAAAAATGAAAAGTGGCCTGGTCCCCCCCAGAATAACAAACATCAACAAAGCAAAAACCGCTCTGACTACAACTTTGAAATGAAGAAATACAACACACACATCCTAGACACACAACCCTTGCCACCCCCCCTTAACACCACAACACACACACACACACACGCACCACACACCCACACACAACCACAACACACAACACCACACACACCTTTTTACCCGTTATTTTTTGTGGTCCTCATGTTCCAGCCGCTGGCGCTTTGTTTGTGGTAAACTTTTTTAACCATTTCTGGGATTCTGGCAAAAACAAAAGGTGCTTTCTTTCCACTTTTTTCCCTTGTTGTTTACATTTGCAAATCATCCTTCCTGATACTTTTTTTAGGTTTAAGCAAATTAATCATTTTCCTTCTCTTACACAACCCATTCTTTTTCTTCCTATTTAGCAACGTCCACCTGTGGGTTGCAATTTTAAGAACAACAATATCCAAATCATTTTTACTTTTCTTTTTTATACCAACCGCCATCATACTGCTCTACAACTTTTCAAGAATTAAATTTTTTCACCCTTTTTTTTTTTTTTTTTTTTTCCCCAAAACATGCATAGTTTCCTGCCTTTTTTTTGACAATAGCGTGACCTCAAAAAGTGGTTTTTTTTTCAGACATTGATTTAAAATTCCCCTTCCTATTTACAATACAAAACTGTTTTCCAAAAACCAAACTTTTAACTTGCCAAGTTTCTCTCACCATCACTTGTAGTCATTTTTCCGTTGTAACCTGAAAAAAGGACAGTGTTAAAGTAGCGAAATTCTTGTTAACCAGAATCTACTTTTTTTTTGTACAACCGTTTTGTACACACCTGTTTTTGCATGTGAAGTAGCTGCAATTTCACACCCTTCAAAAGATGAACCCGGGAATACTTGGTTTCAGAAAAAATATCTCCCTTCAATTAAGAACAACTTCCCTTTTGTGTGCTTTCAACACATGGCCCCCATTGCCATGTTATGAAATGTCAAAAGACCAAATGGATTTCCGTACCCTCTTCTGCCAATGTTGTGGTGGGATTTTTGTATTTTTCAAACTGCCTTTTTTTAACTCCAGAATTCGTATGCCCCTGCCACATGTAATGTTACAAGCCCCAAGAAGGGTGAGGGGTTATGTTAGGGGATGTGAAGTAACTTTGGTGGTGGGTTGGTTTGGGTTTGTGTTGTTTGTGTTTGTGGGGGGTAGTGTGGTGGTTGTGGTTGTGTGTGTTGGTGAAGTTGTGTGTGGTGTAGGAGTTGGTGTGTGGTGTGTTGGGGCTCCGCGCGGCGCATGTTGTTGTGTGTGTGTGGTTTGGTACCAGAATGGGAACCTGGCGGTAGGTGGAGGAAGACCCTTATTGGAAGTAACCGGGGAATGGCAATTGGAATGCAAAGCAGTATGCCCTGTTTGCCCCCCACTGCCTGATGAAATAGCCCCCCCTATATTCCCAACAACCCTCTTAGGGCACCTTCATCTATTAAAAAGCATTCCCGCGAATGAATAACCATTAAAAATCATTTCACCTAAACACTAAAGAAAGAAAATTCCCACCCAATGTTTTTTTTCTGACTTGGTGGGGGGTTTAATAACAAAGAAAACATTCGTCCCCCACAAAAGTGGTTTGATTTTTTTAATCATGCCTACCCACGTTTATCACCCTTCCAGCCCAGAGTTCCCCTTTATCATCCCAGCTCCCACATCAAGGATTTTGCAGGAGAAAAAAACATTTGATTGGAATTGGTTCAACTTTTTTAAAAAAAAAGCCCCGAAACCACAAAGAGTAAATCAAAATAGGAACACTCCGATGCTGCTTGCTTCCTTTTTTCATACCTCTTAAAGAAAGAAGTCCCCCAGTAACCCTGGCTGCCCCGCCCCTTAGTGAGTGACCAGCCTTTTTGTCCCCCCTGAGGGATTTTCACTGCATTTGCCTACCTCTTTTGCCCACCTTCACCCTTTCTGTACAGCTTGTGGTTGCCCATCTGCTCTAAGTAGCAACCGGGATAAAAAAACTTTCACAAAAAAGAGCTTTGCTTGAAGAAAACGGGTTTTGTCCTTTTCACTAGGTTTTTGGCCAGTGGCCAGTTGAAGTGTGGCAATGACTTTGTTTTTTTGCCCCTTTGTTCACATGTACTTCTGTTTTGTCCCCATCCTGGGACACCATATGCAACCATTGCCCCCTTGTTTTTTTGCACACTTTCCCCCCCACAACAAGTCCCCCTCAATGTGTCCCCCCCCCCCTGCCGTACCAGAAATGAAAGAAAGAAAGAGAGAAGAGAGAGAGGATAGATAGAGAGGAAGAGGAGAGAGAAGAGAGAGAGGGGATTTAAGTTGTAGTTTTTCCTCGCCATATCGAGGCAACCAAAATTTGCCCCTTTACACCAGACCCAATAAAGGCAACAAAACGTATTTTCAAAGACCAAATTCACCTAAAAACCCCTTTTTTGTCCCCCTTCCTTTTTTCTTGCAGAACTGAAAAAAATTCAGCTCAGCACAAAAAACCCAAACACACACACAAAAAGCCCCCCCACCATCCTAGCCTAACGATGAAAAAAAAAACTTTCAACAACAGGGATGTAAAAAAAAAAAACGAGTCCCCACTTCCTCTTACCTTCCAATGGGATAAGGGGATGGCGTGGCCACCAGGAAAACACATTTGGGGGTTGGCGCTTCCCCCCCTGGCCCAAAATCGTTAAAGGCCGGTTGCATGTTTTGAAAACCTTCCCCCCACCCTAGGCCAGGGTGCCGCGCTGAGGTGGGATTTTCAGGTTAGGAGCGCGAATGCAAATTTGTCAGCGTGTGAGCCGTGGAGTTATATGCTGGGGAGGGGAGAAAACGCGGAGACATATAAATCCTCTTAACATGGTTGGCATTTTTTTTCATCACAGCTGTAAAGGCATAACTTTTACCAGAATATTAGGTACCCCCTTTTTATTGGTAACTGGGACTCCCAACCTCCTCCCCATATTCCCTCAAAGCCAATGACCCGGGGTCCCATCAAATCCGGGAATGGTTTTTGGTTTTTTCAAGATTAATCAGCGTTGTACAAATTTTAGCCTGCATTTTCCCTTCCTAGAGCACTTTGTCACAGCGTGGGTTAAGGATTCCAATGGTCCCCACCCCCCTGGTCAAAAACCATACCGTTTTTGTTTTCCAATCAGAAACCCACAAGAACTGAACAGTAAACAAGGTTACGAAACTAAATGAAAAAATGAGAATGTTTGTTTTACATCCGGCCCTTATCCCCCTTTTCCGTTTTACTTTTACACCAACTCCCCTAGAAAAAAACCCAACCGACACAACACAACACCTATGTATTGTGTATTACCCACCCCCACCCACCCACACAAATACATACGTAACTCCATGTTTTTTTTGTTTTTTTTTTTTGTGCAAAAAGCACACTCCCACCTGTAAAACTAAAGTAAAAGAACATAAATTCCACTGACCTGAACTGAAACAATTCATTTGTCCCCAAGATTAAACTCAAAGGCCCGTCGTGACATTTTAAGAAAAACCCTTAAGGAACAACCTTAACCACGTTTTTCATTCAAGCAAGCATCATAATTAACCACAAAAAAATCCAATGTGGCACACATGGCCACATACACACCCACGGCAACACACAGCGTTGGCCGTGGTTTGCGTAAATACTCCCCCACGCACATCACCACACCCATGCGCACGCAAACACACAACACAAACGACGCACTTTAACAATAATAACCCACATCCTACTTACGACACACAGCCCATACTCCCAACTCCTTCCACCATACAAACCCTCCCACTTAACCTACACACAACACCACCAGACATCACAACCTCCCACCAACAGACACGTGGTTATAAACGCACCCACACCACCACCACACCACACACCACACAACACACAGCACACCACACACACACACACGCTGCCAGCAGCGCGCCGCCACCCACACCAATACTACCAATCACTAGTACAACACAA
>JADBJO010025740.1:7500-23378 GCA_016801955.1 Conus betulinus
TCAACACAGGAAGCACAGGGTGGACGACCATTGGAATGAAGGACTGACCCACATCAACACAGGAAGCACAGGGTGGACGACCAGGGACCGTTGGAATGAAAGACTGACCCACATCAACACAGGAAGCACAGGGTGGACGACCATTGGAATGAAGGACTGACCCACATCAACACAGGAAGCACAGGGTGGACGACCAGGGACCATTGGAATGAAGGACTGACCCACATCAACACAGGAAGCACAGGGTGGACGACCAGGGACCGTTGGAATGAAAGACTGACCCACATCAACACAGGAAGCACAGGGTGGACGACCATTGGAATGAAGGACTGACCCACATCAACACAGGAAGCACAGGGTGGACGACCAGGACCGTTGGAATGAAGGACTGACCCACATCAACACAGGAAGCACAGGGTGGGGACGACCAGGGACCGTTGGAATGAAGGACTGACCAACATCAACACAGGAAGCACAGGGTGGTGACGACCAGGGACCGTTGGAATGAAGGGACTGACCCACATCAACACAGGAAGCACACGGTTATCACATTGCTCACAACACTCAACCTGACTGACACCTGCTCCAAGGTCCCCCCGTCTCCAGAGTCGCAGTAGGAATCAGAGAGAGAGAGAGAGAGAGAGAGAGAGAGAGAGAGAGAGAGGGACAGGTAGGAAAGGACAGAGGGAGGTGGACCCGAGGGAGGTGTGAAGGGGACAGAGAGACAGAGGTTGGGGAGAGAGAGAGAGAGAGAGAGAGAGAGAGAGAGAGAGAGAGAGAGAGAGAGGAGTCAGAGACAAAGGGAGGGACAGGTAGGAAAGGAGGAGAAGGGGATGGATCGAGGGAGGTGTGAAGGGGGCAGAGAGAGAGAGAGAGAGAGAGAGAGAGAGAGATCGAACTACAGAGACGCATCGATCGATGGATCGATCTACCGATCAATCTATCTATTCATCTCTCTTTCTTTCTGCCTATCGAATTATCCGTCCAGAATATACAAAAGCTCGACTTAAGCCTAAATCCGGACAGAAAAGCTTTATGGCTGAATCACTGGAGAAACAAGACAAACATTCACTGAACAACCCTCACTGGAAGAAACCACAGGAATATAAATGCGAGGGTCCCCGTGGACATTCCAGGCTGAGTTTGAATCACATATATCAATCTTGTGTGCAAAAAAAAAAAAAAAAAAATAGTCTGAACTCTCCAAATGAGTCACATACTCATCAAAACTGACAAGGTCTAGTTGTTGCGCGATGAAAGCGTTACGATGTTTGACAATATGGTTCCAAATGTACAACTCCATGTCGTATCAAACAGCGTTTTTTGCTGTTACCGCTTTCGTTTTGTTTCCCTCTTGTGTTCCTGTCTTTCTCTCGCTCTCTTTAACATTCATAACTCCAGGGAAAAGGGGTAGTCACACACACACACACACACACACACACCCACACACACACACACACACACTCAGAGGGATTAGCTATCAGAAAGGGTTGGGAGGTGAAAAATCTTGTGCTGGTGGGGGAGGGCAGAGCCATAGGAGAATGATATGATTGTGATGAGGAGGGATAAGAGAGAGGTGGGGGGGGAGGTAAGGTACGAAAAATTCAGGGACAGAGAGGTGGGGGAAGTAAAGGTGGGGTGGGGGGGGGGGGGGGGGGGGATGGGTAGAGGAATTGGGTTGACACAAGCTGGGAGGAGGGAATCTGTTGTTTGCACTGTCAGCACTCGATCATCGGTGTCACCTTACTCGGGCGTGTGTTCACGCACAAGTGACTCCGATCAGAAGTAGGTGGGGAGAGGGGGGGAGTGGAAGGGACATGGTGGGGGGTGGTGGTGGCAGGATGGGAGGGAGGAGGAGAAAGCGACTAGGGGGGAGGGGGAGCGGGGCGCCGGATTGAACCGACCATTCTACGTTTCTTTCTTTCTTTCTTCTTCCTTTCCTTTTCTGTGGGTTTTGAGGAAGATAAACCTTTTTCGTCTGACTTCAAATTTTACAGTGGAAGATTTTTAACAACATCTCAGGTGAGTTTTCAGATGTACTATAAAGGATTTGTGTGAATGAATGACTTGTGAGTTGACTTCCACGCGGTGACAGCACCGGTATGACCCTTTGCGGTCGGCTGGGCTATAAGCAACATTACCTTGCCTTACCTTGTTCTCTTTTTTGTCCTTTCTCTGTTCTCTTTTTTGTCCTTTCTATGTTCTCTTTTTGTCCTTTCTACGTTCTCTGTCCTCTCTATGTTCTCTTTTCGTCCTTTTTTTTTCTACCTTCTCTTTTGTCCTTTCTACGCTCTCTTTTTGTCCTTCCTACGTTCTCTTTTTGTCCTTCCTACGTTCTCTTTTTTGTCCTTTTGTCCTTTTCTACGTTCTCCTTTTGTCCTTTCTACGTTCTCTTTTGTCCTTTCTTTCTACGTTCTCTTGTTGTCCTTCTTTCTACCTTCTCTTTTTTGTCCTTCTTTCTACGTTTTTTTGTCCTTCTTTCTTACTCTGTTCTCTTTTTGTCCTTCTTTCTCTGTTCTCTTTTTTGTCCTTCTTTCTCTGTTCTCTTTTTGTCCTTCTCTCCACGTTCTCTTTTTGTGCTTTCTACGTTTCTCTTTTTGTCCTTCTCTTTTACGTTCTCTATTTGTCCTTCCTTCTTTCTCTGTTCTCTTTTTGTCCTTTCTCTGTTCTCTTTTTGTCCTTTCTCTGTTCTCTCTTTGTCCTTTCTCTGTTCTCTTTTTGTCCTTCCTTCTTTCTCTGTTCCCTTTTTATCCTTTCCTATTTCTACAATGTCTGTTTTTTTTCTCTTTCGACTTGCCTTACCTTGTCTTGTTTGTTTTTTCCCCCCCAGCGTTCTGTCCTTTCGTCCATTCTGTCTTTTTTTTTCCCCAATCTCTTTCCATCTTTCTTTCCCTCCATGATGTTGCTCAGTCGTGGTCTCTTTCCTTCTTTTCCTGAGTTGACCAACTCATTCAGCTGCCCCTCTTCTTCCGCGTCCTCCTCCCCACCATCATTATCATCGCATGGTCTGCATTGGCGCTGACCTGTCGCGTAGGGTGACAGGCGTGCGGACAATGGCGGCACCTGACGTCTTTGAAGAGTGCAGTGCACAGACCGGTGGACGTGCACCTGACCACACGCACACCTGTCCTTTCTCTTCTGGTCCATCGCTGGACAGCGTCAACGCGGCGTTACTGCCGCCTCCCCACCACCACCATCACCCCTCCTCTCTCTCTCTCTCTCTCTCTCTCTCTCTCTCTCCTCTCTCTCTCTCTCTCTCTCTCTCTCTCTCTCTCCTCTCCACTTCCACCATTCTAAAGACCCCTCTTGTAAATTTACTACAGTAGAGACGGGTTATTTCCGAAGGCTAAACGAGGTAAAATATCGACGTCAAACCGATTTCCTAAAGCGTTTCTTTCTCTCTCTCTTTCTTCTTCCTTTTCTTTCTATCTTTATTTCCATGTTTTTCTCTCTGTACATTTTTTTTTTTTTTTCTTCATCTCTTTCCTTCCTTTTATTCCCCTCTTCTAATCATATTTGTTTTCTTTTCTTTTCTTCCCGCCCCTTTTGCCTTTTTTTCCTTTTCGGTCTTACCGTTCTTGTTTCCTGTTCCTTCTGTTCCCTATATTTGCCCTTCTTTTCAATGTCATCTTCTGCTGTTTGTTCTCGTCATTCTCTCCACATTCTTTCTTTGCGTGTCATTTCACTGGCTTCCTCTTTCTGTCTTCTGTCTGTCTGTCTGTCTGTCCTTCTTTCTTTTCTTTCTCTCCACATCTGGTTTGTTTTCTCTTCCTTTTCTTCAGATGTTTTCTCTCTTCCTTCTCTTCAGATTTTTCTTTTTCCTTTTCTTCAGATGTTTTTTCTTTTCCTCTCCTTCCTTCCAATGCAGGGGGTTTTACCTTTGTTTCGTCTGTATGTTTCGTTTGTATATTTCCCTTTGTTCCCTTTGTTTCGTCTGTATGTTTATCATTTCCCTTTGTTTCGTTTGTATATTTCTCTTTGTTCCCTTTGTATGTTTATCATTACCCTCATTTCTTTTGTATATTTCTCTTGTTCCCTTTGTTTCGTTTGTATATCTATCGACCCTTTAAGAGTTATTATTATTATTATTATTATTGTTGTTGTTGTTGTTGTTGTTGTTGTTGTAGTGATTGCTATATTTATTGTTATTATAGTTGTTATCGTGATCGTTATCATCAGCACCACCAGCACCACCACCACCGTCTTCATCAAGGTCACCATTCTCCTTACTCCTGTGACTCCAGTGCTTGAGCAGATGTGTTGCACAAGCTGACAGGTGAGACGACAGAGGGGCCGCCTGCAGCCCTTTGAAGTGTGTCCACTGCCACTGTCGGTGGATGCACACCTTGCAAACACCTGCAGGGCTCACTGGCATCAAGCACCTGCAGGGCTCACTGGCATCAACCACCTGCAGGGCTCACTGGCATCAAGCACCTGCAGGGCATCACTGGCATCAACCACCTGCAGGGCATCACTGGCATCAACCACCTGCAGGGCATCACTGGCATCAACCACCTGCAGGACTCACTGGCATCAACCACCTGCAGGGCATCACTGGCATCAACCACCTGCAGGGCTCACTGGCATCAACCACCTGCAGGACTCACTGGCATCAACCACCTGCAGGACTCACTGGCATCAAGCACCTGCAGGGCTCACTGGCATCAAGCACCTGCAGGGCTCACTGGCATCAAGCACCTGCAGGACTCACTGGCATCAAGCACCTGCAGGGCTCACTGGCAGCAGGTTCACACACAGTGAGGGCTGCCCTGGTCCACTCCACAGCCGGACACTGCCAAAGCGGCGTCACTGATTCTCTCACAGTCCTCACCCCCCTCGCCTCCACCCTCTAACCCCTGATTAACCCCTCAAGAGGGGGGGGGGGAGAGTTAGAAATGAGGAGAGGGAGGAGGGGGGTAGGGGATGGACATTTCCGTCAGAAGTGAGCATCGACCGGATATAAACAAGCATTCTTTTCGGACCCCCCCCCTCCCCCCCCCCTCCCCACACCTTTCTCCTCCTTTTCCTCCTTCTGCACTGCCTCTTACCCAAGTTTTGTTCTCTTTCCTTTTCTTTTTTCCATCTTCTTTCTTTCTGTCTTTGTGTTGTTGTTGTTGTTGTTGTTGCTGGCTGCTGCTGTTGTTATTTTTACATGTCAATTCATGAAGAAGAAGAAGAAATGGACCACAGAACCGCTTAGTCGACTACTTTCATTCAAGGCGCAATATGATTCTCTCTCTCTCTCTCTCTCTCCTCCTCTCTCTCTCTCTCTCTCTCTCTCTCTTAAAACGAACTGGGTTTCAAATGTGTGTCTATTATTTCTGTGTAAGCACGGATTTTGGGGATGTTTGGCTGGCTCAGAGTGTTGGAAATCAAAATCAGTTTATTCGTATTTTTTCGACATGTATTTGAAAAGATCAATTGCTAAATTTAGACTTGGAGTTTCTGAGATAAGGACTCATTTCTTAAGATACAGACAACATAGACAAAGTGATGTAGAGTGTCCATTGTGTGGGCAAGGTGAAGAAAATGAAATACATTTTCTGTTCATTTGCCCAGCTTCAAAAGATATTCGCCAAAAATTTATCCCACAGAAATATTATAGGCGCCCATGCTTGTTTCGTTTACAGTTATTACTTAGCTCTAATAGGTATAAACGTTATCAAGAATTTAGGCATGTTTTTGTTTAAAGCGTCTAAGATCAGAGAAATAATGACATCTTAATTGCTGTTCTTGCTTGTTTGGATGGCAGATGTGTTTTTTTTTTCCCCCTGATAAATTATTTGCTTCTTACTTGTAATGTAAATGTTTATGCTCATTCCCCTTCAAATGGGCCGATGGCCTTACTGAATAAAATTCTGAAGTAAACCTAAAACCTAATCCGCTGACAGCTCCCCCCTAACACCGCTTCATAAACGCCCCCGAAACGACACTTCCACCCGCATAGTTCTAGCTCTCCCCCTCTCGTTGCCCCGGGCAACGCCCTTACTCTGACTAAAAGCAAAGATTCCAGGACCTCTACCCCCCCCCCCCCCCCCCCCCCTCCTCACCACCACCAATATGATTTACCAGTTGGAAACAAACAAGCCACACAAAAAAGGAAAGAAAAGAAAGAGAAAGAAGAATCAGGAAAAAAAAAAAAAAGCTGTTATAATAAGAATCCACGGCAAAACGTCAATACTCATCATCCTAAGACTTCACGAAGAAATCCGGCAGTCGTCAAACGTTGTAATTTCGTCGGTTTCCGCGGCTTCTTTTGTGGGAGGCGAAATAAAAGATTCTATTCCCAGCCCTTGTGGCTTTTCGGACTTCGAACCCAAAAAGAGTGTGGGCCCTCCACGGGGCGAGCACTCTTTCCATGCACGCGCTTGACATTGGCGAGGTTTTTTTTGTGGGCTTTTGTGGGCTTCAGTGCTGGTGCGTGGTGGCATACCGTTTCATTTCCCTTCTCGGATGATAAGAGAAAAATGACTGCTGAACAGCAAAGAGGGTGGGCTGGGGGGTACACGTTCTCGCTCGCTTGCACACACACACACACACACACACACACACGCACGCACGCACGCACGCACACACACACACACACACACACACACACACACACACACACACAGTGGTTCCTCTCCCCCTCTACATCTTTGAGCACACTCAGATGTCAACCACTCCAGAGACGTGTCTCACAGTCCACGACGTGGAACAAGGATTATGTAGTTCTAGACTGACTACCAGGGCCCTCAAAGGTCTGGAGTCAGCCTCAACACCTGGGAGTCGCTTGCCCTGGACCGCCCAGCCTGGCGAAGCAGCCTCACAAAGGTGCATGTACATCAGAGAAGGAGACGCACAGCAGAAGCTGTGAGAAAGCGAGCCGCGCGCGCAAGGCCAGAGCTACCTTCACCTCCACTGTAGCACCCACCCCATGTGTCCCACATGTGGGCGTTCCTACTGGGCCCAGATCGGCCTCACCAGCCACCTCAGCAATCTTCCATCTGAGATTGAAGTCATGGTCATCTTCGAAATCGAAGGACGAGCCACAACAACCGGGGGGCCATAGCACCTTCAACTCTGTGAGGAGCCGGACGGAGCTGGGCCCGCTGTTATGGGGTTCAATCCTGCGACCTCTCGAACACAGACTGTGAAATTCATCATTGTAAGGAGTCAGTCTATGTTTCTCTTAGTCCAATTTTCCCAAGCACTATGTCGCCCAGGCTGATGTGGCTCAACATTCACCCTAAAGGCAAGCACTATAGTCGCCCAGGCTGATGTGGCTCAACATTCACCCTAAAGGCAAGCACTATTGTCGCCCAGGCTGATGTGGCTCAACATTCACCCAAAGGCAAGCACTATAGTCGCCCAGGCTGATGTGGCTCAACATTCACCCCAAAGGCAAGCACTATTGTCGCCCAGGCTGATGTGGCTCAACATTCACACCAAAAGGCAAGCACTATAGTCGCCCAGGCTGATGTGGCTCAACATTCACCCCAAAGGCAAGGACTATAGTCGCCCAGGCTGATGTGGCTCAACATTCACCCCAAAGGCAAGCACTCTAGTCGCCCAGGCTGATGTGGCTCAACATTCACCCCAAAGGCAAGCACTCTAGTCGCCCAGGCTGATGTGGCTCAACATTCACCCTAAAGGCAAGCACTCTTGTCGCCCAGGCTGATGTGGTTCAACATTCACCCCTAAAAGGCAAGCACTATAGTCGCCCTGGCTGATGATTCCCTGGCTCAACATTCACCCCCAAAGGCTGTATTTCCCAGCTCACCCAAACTTACACCAAGGTGTATGTTCCCCCAGCTTTATATCAATCAAAGTGTACACTCCCCAGGTCTATACCCAGGTCTATATTCCACCACGTTCGTGTTCCCAAGGTTTATTATCTCTCAGGCCTATGTTCCCCACGTGATGTTTTTTTTTTTCCAGATCTATAGCCCTCAGTCTGCCCCAGGTTTATACCTCCCCCCCCCCCCCCTCCTCCACGTCTAACTTCCCCGTAGTCTGCGTTACCCACACTCTCTCCCCCTAGGTCTATATTCCCCCAAAGTAACGTTCTCGTGGGTCTATATCCCCGCCTTCCCCACGTCTTTGCTCCCCCTGATCTTTGTTCCCCAAGGTCTATTCCCGAGGACTATATTCCCGAGGTCTATGTTCCTCTATGCCGATGCTATGCTATGGCGAGAATCGCAGCATTGATGTCGAGGACGAGTATACAATCCTATTCGCGCAGAAAACCGACCTGGAGCCAAGCTGACCAGGGGAAAGACACCCACAGAACCTTAGACCTGGAGAAACATAGCGATGATCCCTCAAAACACTGTGGACGTTGGCTGGTAGTATCATTACGACGAGTACCATCATTGCCGCTGCTGTTGTTCCTGCCATTACACCAGTGGAGAAATACCTACAGCAGCAATGCTCACACCTGTCCCTTTTAAGTTCAACAGGAGTGCAGGGGAAAAAAAAACGACCTGAACGGTGAACTCCGGATTTAATTACCAAACGGTGGGCGGAAAGAGGGGGCCTGGAAGGGACGAGGGGGGGGGGGGGGGCGGTGGGGGTGCAGGGAGTAAAGGCCTCCTGAAAAGTAGGACAGTGGTTATGCAAAATGGAAAATACGAGACAGGATGTACAGTTCCCTCCCTCCCTCCCCTCTCTCTCTCTCTCTCTCTCTCGCTCGCTCTCTCTCTCTCTCTCTCTCTCTCTCACACACACACACACACACACACCACACAGACACACAGACCAGACAGACACACCAGACAGACAGAAAGAGAGACAGAGAGAGAAGGGGAGGGGGTGCAGAAACATGCACACATCCAACTCGTTGGTGCTATAACTGTTTTCCTCAGCTCTGCCCGTACCCGCAGGCGTGCGTGCGTGCGTGTGTGTGTGTGTGTGTGTGTGTGTGTATGCCCGCGCGCGCGCACGCACGCGAGCACACATAAAATTGTACTGCTTCCATCGGTTCAATAACTTTCAGCCTTTACAACAAAACAGTCCAACCAACCAACCATCCAACCAAGCAATTCACATTCAAAACAGCTTCCTCGCCCTTACAATGTTCGCAAAAAATCCACCCTCCCCTACTCCAGCAAAAACTGAACAACGCTCATCACACAATGGAAGGGGGGGGGGGGGGGGGGGGTGAGAGGGAGGGAGAAGGAAGTGAAGGGTTGGACAGAGGTGGTAAGGGGGAAGGGGGGGGCGGGCCAGAAAGGAACATCGACTTTCAACGTCAGTCTGTGGGAAAGGAAACAGGGAAGATATGAAGGAGGAGGGTAGGGGCGAAGGGGTCGGGGTGGGGGTGGCGGGGAGAGAGTCCGAAATATCCAGAGGGAAGGGGGAAAATAAGAAGAGAAAGGGTGGATGTGAGGGGGTGAATGTGGGGCAGGGGAGGGAGGGATAAAGCGAAGGGGTAGGGGGCTGATGGTAAAGAGAGACGATGGAGGAGGGTGAGGTGAAGGTGGCAGACGACAATACACAGACCCGTTACTACTACCTGCAGGCACTGAGGCGTTTCTTGACTCTTGCAGGACGGGCACGATGGCGGCTTGTCGTCGCCATTCCCTGTCGTCCCCTCTCCCCCTCCCTTCCCCGCTCGCTCCCCAACTAACCCCCCCCCCCCCACCAACCTCCCAAAACATCCCCCCCCCCTCCTTTCACCCCCTCCCCTGCTACAGCCTTCAGCAGTGCGTGCTCACAGGTCCACAGACGCACGCCTTTAACGCACGATCTCACCTGACTTATACGGATGTATCAACTAATCAGGTGTCGTCGCTTCCCGTCGACAGACAGGTGGTGGGTAAGAGACGGGGGGAAGGAAGGGGGACAGGGGATGGAGTGGGGGACTGGGGGGGGGGGGGGGGGCGGCAGCGGCGAGGTCGAAGCACTTCAGCATGCGCACGCACACTACACACTCTCGTATCACTGACATCCCCGATTCCCTCCCTCCCCCCACCCTCACCCCGCCTAAAAAAAAAAAAAAATAAAATAAAAAATAAAATAAAAAAATATCCTCCAGCATTCATTTCTCTCTCTCTCTCTCTCTCTCTCTCTCTCTCTCTCTCTCTCTCTCTCTCTCTCTCTCTCTCTCTCTCTCTCCAACCGCATTCCCCTCCCATCCTCGACCCCCTTCTTCTTCCCTTGAAGTAATTGTCTTGTCTCTTGCGCACTCGCATGCGAATACAAGCACACGTGAACTACAACTCACGACAACAAAGACAGAGGTGTCCACGGCGACATGTTGCAGACCTTCAAGCCTATCAAAAACAAACAAACAAAAACAAACAAAACTAAAGAACAAGAAGAAGAATGAAAGAACGAAAGAAAATGGCAGAACAGCGAAATATTCAGCATTGTCTGTACAAGTACTGGAGAGAGAGAGAGAGAGAGAGAGAGAGAGAGAGAGAGAGAGAGAGAGAGAGAGAGAGATGAGAAGAAGAAGAAGAAGAAGAATGCTTACAGCTCAGCCGACCGCAAAAGGCCGTAGCAAAGCTGTCACTTCGATAAGTCAACTCTCATGGTACTATCTATAATAAATGTACTATGATGATGATGGTAATTATTATTATTATTATCATTATCATTACTACTACAGTCACTTCGATGAAGTCAACACTCATGGTACTATCTATGATAAATGCACTATGATGATGACGATGGTAATTATCATCATCATTACTACTACTAGAACCACTACTACTACTTTTCCAAATACCGTTATTAATTTAACGCTGCTTTATTTGCGACCGACTCGCTCCCCGAGGAGAAATACGATGACGTTTACAATACAGTGCCTCACACACACGCGCGCGCACACGCAAACACACACACACACACACACACACACACACACACACACACACACACACACACACACACACACACACGCACACACACACACGCGCGCGCGCGCTAGCAAGCACCTTCTTAATCTTAACTCGTGGCTGGCAACTATTAACAAAAACCTTCATACTGACAAGGAAACAAACACTCCAACGCAGATAAAAATATCTTGTGAGAATATGCATAAGCCCTCTTCTCCTCTGTCGCCCCCTCCCTCTCTCCCTCCCTACAGACACTTCCGCGCACGCACAACACAGACACATACTCAGCCTCTATTTACTGAATGGTTTTCAAACTGAATTTAACAACAAAATTACAGTTGAGGGAAAGAATGCAAAGTTTAGTCAAGGAGAAATAAAACAAACACAAATTAACATGTACTCAAGGCTGGCGCAGTCTTGTTCCTCTTGAAACTAGTCAAACACACAAACAAACAGAAACAAAGGCCATTTTGGTTTTGCGCCGAACATGAGAAGATAAGTGGTTTCTCGTTCTTCGTCGTCACTGTCCTAATGTTATTTGTCTTTGCCTGAAGAAGATCCAACAGGTCGAAATACACTGTGTTTTGTTCTGTACTTTATTTGTTCATGTCCTTGGCGGTAACAACCCCCCTCTTTTTTCTACACAGAAACAAAGACAGGTAACCTTGGCTTCACTGGTGTACAAGGAAACCTGAAATGAGGCATGAAACACTACAAACAAGTAAGATAACTCTTGCTCCCATGGTGAAATGAATACACGCCCCTGACTCCAAGCGAATGTTGCCAAGGCCACCGAACCGCCCAGCAGAAATGACAACACTGAGCACACAGAGCGAACTAGGAGGAGGAGCTTGCCCATATACCCTGTGCCTGACACATCCACACAGCAGCCACAGGTGGACAAATGAACACACACAAATCAACATTAATTCCAGACTGGCACAGCCTTATTCATCTTGAAGACAGTCAACCAAACACACGGACGAACAGTAACAAAGACAGGTAGGCTCGGTTTGACCGCTATGACAGGAAATCTGAAATGAGGTAGGGAACAGAAAACAGTAACCAACAAAGAATTAGGGTACCTCTCGTTCCCATGGTGAAATGCATTCATGCCCACCGCTCCAAACGAGCGCTTCCTACGACACCGAATCGCCTCGCAGAAATGACACTTTCTTTTCATACCAATCAAACCAAGATGACTTGTGTTTGTTACTGTTCGTCCGTGTGTAGTATGCTCGACGACATGGCATTTTTTTTTCACTTTTAAGACATTCAGTGTTTCTCTAAATCTGCTGGAGAAATCTATATTTTTATTTTCTAAATCAGCTGTTTGGAAAGCCTGCATCACTACAAAATAGTTCTGCTTATAGAAATAGCTGGGGTGTGCGCAAAAGGAAAGTAGATTCACGGGTTTAAAACAAAAAGATTATCCAATTTTTTTTACCAGTTGGAAAAATTCTCTCTCTCTCTCTCTCTCTCTCTCTCTCTCTCTCTCTCTCTCTCTGGTCCGCATATGCATATAAGACCAACATACTTTGTAACACACACACACACACACACACACACACACACACACACACACTAAACATCTATTTCCCTTCACCGCCCCTAATTTACCACCTATATCCCTCACCCCAACCTCGCTTTCCCCCCCTCCATCCCTGTCTAAACCCACGTCTTCCCCCCCCCCCCCCCTCCTTCTCCCTCCCTCCCTCCCTCTCTCTCTCTCTCTCTCTCTCTCTCTCTCCCTCTCTCTCTCGTTTTTGTAAAAAGCAAAACAAAACAAGAAAGGCCGTCATTCGTATCGAGCTGACCCCCATTCGATGGTCGTCCTCAGTGAAGCCAAGACTGTGTATGGTCGTGTTGTACGTGTTACGCGTGATGTGAGCAGTTGCCTGGTGCTGAAACTGTCCCAGAGACTGCCTCATGTTATCATCACACAGATACCTGTTCAAGACAGTACCACAAGCCCATCAATTTGCATTGCCTGGGCATAAGACAAAGCTTTCACGTTAGACTTAGGATTTTGACTGAAAACTGAAATAACCAGAGAGAGAGAGAGAGAGAGAGAGAGAGAGAGAGAGAGAGAGATGGGAAGTTCAGGATCTGGTCAAATTAGCCAGCGCTGTCCACATCAGACTAAATGCAGTAAATCAATGTCAGGCCAACTTTCGGTGTAATCCCAACAGTTTTCAACATTCTGCAAGCGAGTACATCATGCAACATGGAGTCAAGTGCAACTTAATGTCGCTATAGGGCAACGGTTCACTTCACGCATAACACGTGTTTGGTGAGTGCGCACTCAGCGTGTCCAATATGCCTTTTTATTTTGTTTGTCTGGGAGGTCTTGTTTTGTTGTTGTTGTTTTTTTTTCTTTTTTTTTTTTTGGAGAGAAGGGGGGGGGGGGGGGGGGGCAGGCTGTGTAATTGTATGATCGGGTTAATGTGTAACGTCAACCTTATCTTTTTCTTACGTGTTGTGTGTACACGGGCCGATGACTAAAGTATAATAAGCCATACGATCTCTCGCTCTCCTCTCTCCTCTCTCTCTCTCTCTCATTCTCTCTCTTCTCTCTCCTCTCTTCTTTCCCCCCTTTTCTCTCTTTCCCATTCCCCTTCCAAGCCCCCCCCCCCCCTCCCCCCCTTCTTGTATCCACTCCTGGTAGAGATGAGTACGTAGTGAAGAGAGAAGGGTCACAGAAAATTGGAGTCCCTTTTGCCCAGCACTCACTGTTCAGAGTCAGAAAAGTTCACAGGCCCAACGTAATTTCACAACCTCTCTTCTTCACCTGCGTGTCTCTTCTTCAGTCACAGGTACAATTGGAATGTGGTCGTTCTTGTCACGCTTCGATCTCGCCATTACTTTCTCAAACTTAGTTCTCTGGCGCAAGCGCACTTTTCTTCCAATCCAAGTTTTGGGTTCAACTCGAGCCAGTCCTTCACTTCCGCTAGTATCTCAGTCGGTACGTTTGCAACTCACCTGTCTGAACAGAGATGGATAATGTTGTTGTAATCCCTCGGAGCACCGCTCAAGGACGTAGAGTGCTGGATATAGTCGTTAATTAAAACCAGAAGAAGTATAAAATCCGCACATCCATTCCCACTCCACAGCTCTTCATTTCCAAGCTTTCGCCTTTATTTAAGGCTTCTTCAGGGAAGGCTGCAAAAACACACACATACCATAACTGGACTAGCATTTCCATTAAGATTATTAAAATTGCATTTAAGATACGAGGTACGGTGGGTATGAGAGGGAGAAGAGAGGGGGGAGAGAAGGCAGGGGAAGGGGGGGGGGGGAAGAGAAGGCAGGGAAGGGGGGGGGGAAGAGAAAGAAAAACTATGAACTCTTGGAAGACAGGGGATCACAGGGAAAATGGTACCGAAATCCTGTCAGGAAACTGAGGGGGGAGGAATAGAGAGATGAAGTACAAGAGAGAGAGAAGAGATGGGTTGAAAGGGGGAAGGGGGGGTTAAAAGAAGTGTGTGAGAGAGAGAGATGGAAAGGGGGAGAAAAAAGAAAGTGAACAACCTAGAGCAAGGAGGGGCAGAGGTGGGAGGGGAAACGGGAATGAGGGAGCAGTGGGAGAGACGGAGAGATACTGGGAGAGGCGTAGAAAAAACACAGAAGGCGAAAAGAAAAAAAAAAAAAAAAAAAAAAGGGGGGGGGGGGGGGGGGTGGGGGGGGGGGGTGGAGGGAAAGAGGGGAAGAGGGGGGGGGGGGGGCGGTGGGGGCGATGGGGGGGGGGGGGGGTTGAATCAGGAAAGAGAGGCCGGGAGTGAGAGGACTCGAGAACGAGAGACAGAGATAAAGACAAAAGGACCGAAGAATAAAACCTGGGAAAAAGAGGGGGATGGGGGGGGGGGAAGAGTGGTGCAACGAACGAGTAGAGAAGAAGAAGAAGAAGAAGAAGAAGAAGAGAGAGAGAGAGAGAGAGAGAGAGAGAGAGAGAGAGAGAGAGAGAGAGAGAGAGAGAGAAAGGGGAGGAAAGTTTTTGGACATATCAAGAAAATATAGAATTGAGGTGAAGGTAATCCGAGATAATGAGAAAAAAGAGTGAGAAAGAGAGGAGAGAGAAAGAGATAGAGAAAGATAAGGAAAGAGAGAGAGAGAAAGAGAGAGAGAGAGAGAGAGAGAGAGAGAGAGAGTAAAAAGGGGGGGGGAGAGACTATTGTGTTTTTACAACAGAATAAGTTGCGGAGGAAGGAAGAATCAGACAAAAAAGGTACAAGGAAATGAAAAATAAGAATCAATCCATTCCTAACCTAATTAAGTAATTGAACATACCATAAATGGCAATATTAAACTATGGTAGAGCAATAGTGTTCTTTCTCTGATTCACAGCTCACTGTGACATGTATGCCAGTAGTGAATGGTAGAATGTGGAAGGGTGGATGACCCCATTTATATCTACATCTTATTATACTGTAAGTAGCGTTGTTTTCATCTAGTATCTTATACTGAATGTTTTATACCCATTGTTTTTAGCTTCGTATGATTATCCAATTATTGAATTGAGAGGTATATTTAAAAACCTGTCGTTGTTATCTTGTCTTAACACTACTTTTTTGCACAGTGAGTTTATGTGAGCTTGCCAACTAATGTTGTTATCAATTGTTATTCCTAGCACTTTGAGGCATGTTACCTGTTTCAACAGGTTCATCTTTCAGATGTACAGGAGGAAACTTAATAGTGAGATTTTGTCTTTTTTGCCTGGTTGTGATAAGCATGGATTTAGTTTTTTTGAGGGTGAAGCGACATGTGATTTAGTTCAGTCCATTTTACGAGGTCATTCGCACTTTCTTGTAAAGTTTGTGCAAGAACAGTAACATCAGAATGATTTGTGTGTATTGTTGTATCATCTGCAAAGAGTCACATGCGGATGTGATATGGGCGCAAGCCTTGTACAAGGCGAGTAGTATCACTTACTTGACTAAAATACATCTTGATTGGTGCATAATTCTATGTACGAATCCAACCCAAGACAGTGCACAGACAATACGACAAGGTACGAGCTTGTTCTAGTTTTAGTAATGTTTGAACACACACACCCAC
>JADBJO010025741.1:0-23375 GCA_016801955.1 Conus betulinus
CTGCATCTCTCATGACAGTCAAAAAAAGGTCTGATTCCTGAGATGAATCCAAGACAGCAACTTGTGTTTTGGATTAACGCTTGGATCACCTTGGGTCCTTGAGTCCTACTAATCAAGTAACCCAACAGGAAGACGCTCACTAATTGTCTCATCAGTCTGCGCAGCTCCGCAACCCAACTACTTGGCTTCAGTAGACAAAAGCCAGCAACCGATGCTACTCCCTTCATAACCGGGGAAAGATCTTAGGCCTGCCAGCTAATTTGTCTGTAAGAAACTGCAAAGAGGAGCAGTTTGTTTATTACCTCATGATCGTTCGTCAGGTGGGGACGGCATGGGATGACCGGAACCCCGGCCCACCACCCACCTTTCAGTGCCAACACCAGGGTACGGATGGCAAAGTCATAACCGGGTATACACGCGGCGCATGGGACTCCGGGCCCCTCTAAACATTATCGGATGCGGCCTCACACGCGCGTGGTTCATAGAATTGTTTGATAGGTTCTCTTATTTCGTTCACTCCCCCTCGGGGGCGGAAGCTGGGCCGCGCTCGAGGCGAGAGCCTACACACGTGTCGAGTCCGGAGGACCGCCCGCCAGGGGCAGCGAGCGGGAGGCGGTGGGGGGAGCTTTCTGGCGAAGATCATGCCCGCAGGTGGCGGGCGTCCAACCCTCGCCGAGCGGGCGCTGGTGGCCGCGGGGGAGATCGGCGCATGCCGAGGGTGCACCCCAGGGGGGCGAAGTGTCGGGGGGAATCTCCACGCCTCGAGGCTAGGCGCAAGCATGAGCAGTGCCCCGGGGCTCGGAACCTCGCAAGGGGTGCGCCGAGCGGGATATGGGTGAACGGCGGGGCCCGGCTGAAAAACCGGGGCGGCCGGCGGCTAGGGCGCGGGGATGACGTCAGTCTGCGGGGTACTGAAAGGCCTGGACGGGCTAGACTGGCCGGTGGGAGCTTGGGATGCGGGGGAAGCGCTGGGGGAACGGGAAAACCACGGCGGTACCCCGGGGGGGGGGGGCGCGTAGCCATGCCTAAGACGGGAGGGCTGCCGCGGAGGGGAACCGCAGCAAGTAAGGGCTAGGGGCGAAAAATGGGAGGATCGGAAGGGGTCAGAGTGCCAGGCGTGTTTAGAACGGCGCCTGCGCGCAGGGGGTGACAAAGCAAAGGGGGAGTGGCGGGGCGTAAAAGCAGGAGGGGGCAAAAAAGAAGGGAGGGTGCTGGCGCGAAACGGGCGGCGGGATAAGAGCCACGGGACTCAGGTGAAGTGCGGCGCCGCAGTGAGGAACCCCGGAGCCATAGCCAGGCAGGCACGCCATGTCCGGCGCCAGCGACCGCAGACAGCGCAGCCGACAGGCCGCCAGGACTGTGGTGCTGGGCGCGGGGAGCGGGGGAGGCGGGGTTGGGAGGCAAAAAGGGCACAATCAGAGGGTCCCGGCGGCGGACCCCCAACAGAAACGGGAAGAGCCCCGGCGACGCGGTGTGACGGAAGAAACAAAATGCTAGGGGCGCCGAAGAGCCCAGCGACTAGGCGAAGGCATATCACAGCGGACCGTTAAAGTGCCTGCCAGAACCGACGGGGGCCGCAGCATGAATTGAGTGTACCGGGCTCTGCGCGACTTACTGAGTCAAGAATAGAACTTGAATCAGAAACATGACCCAACAGTCAGTAGTTGATAACTCTGGGCGCGCAATCGTTCAAGAAAATTTCCGTGTAAACTGAGGGCCAAGAAGTAGTTTCTTTACATAATTCAGACATATTTTTCATCTATTCTGATCTATGGCTAACCGCAAATGAAAGGGCGGATCTTGCGTTGGAGGGGGGGCAAGGAATCCAAAATGATGAGATCTAAAACATAGGTAGGCGCTGCAAGATGCTAAAGACAGTAATAACAAGGCCAAAGCTGTAAGTTTTGCGTTTGGAAATCGCTTTTCCATACCCTTGGATTTGTGAGTTGTTAAGTGCGCATGCACCATACTTTTCAGGAGCATTAAAAGACAGATTGTCATACGAACTAACTTTTAATGAATACAGACGCGTTATTAATCAGAAGACACCGAAGCAAATACAGCATTTTTTCTGACATCTCGTTAGTAGTTTGACATTGTTAGCAACCCTAGCTTAGCAAGCTGATTGAGCAACAATACCAAAATCAAATTAGCAATACTATATTACGATAGAGTGATTCATCATTCTAAATATACCGAGAAGCAAAGCAGACACTATATGGAATTTTAGTTTTAGTGCCACAGCAAGATCACTTAAAGGTATTTATTGCTGTGTGAAGATGAAGAACCATACAAAAGACAAACTGAAAAGTTTTTTTAATCCTAAAAAACGAACCGTACAATGTTCGATTGAGGTAGCCCTAACCAATCTACGCTAGCGTGCTTAAACCTTATCATCATTTTGATGAAAAAGAAAAATGTTTGGAGGTTGGAGGCATAGACATCCAACCGCTGACCTTGGCGTCTAAAGATCTTACACCTTCATCACTGTTAGACTCTAATGATTAATTTAACCACGGAATACGGTTTATTGGATTGACCTAAGACCGACAGAGGATAAATCAAGTTGCCATGTAAGCGGAAGAACCTGTTAAAGATGGATATAACCCATTCACATTGATAAGAAAAGAGGAGTGATCAAAACCACTTAATGGTTCTATTTGTTTTTTAATAATATGACTCTGCGCAGACGGAATATTCACCGCAACACCTCTCCGTAACAGATTAAAAGATATTGTGTATAAATTAATTTTTTATTTTGTTAAAAAGCTGTCCGTTCTTACGGTTTTTCCAAAAGTGCGCAAAAATACAGACTAGAGCTAGGTGACATCACCTGTTGCTTGTAGAACACCCCTAACATAAAAACATTTAGATTCACACAACCATGACACAGATGCACAACAACACTGAGCAAGAGACCTTTCAAATACATACAAAACCAAACGAAGGTAATTCTGCCGCCTTTAATGCTGTTTACATCATGTAATACTGGAGCATTCGACTATTATTGCTAAAAGCAGCATGAACAAGTGTCGTCCTCCTCAGCAACACTGTATAGGCGCATCCCAGTAGCTTTTACCTCTATCGCAGTCTATCAACATTACGCTTTCGGTCTTTGTTCTAATAGCTGTAGTGCATGGAGAGTAGCATCTCGGTGATATGAAACATCTGTAGGATCTCCAAACACCTCCAAAAGCACCGAGCTATGGTGTGCAAACTAAAAAAACTATAACATCTCACTCACATAGTTCGTTCAGAACGCTCCTGAGTAGACAGGAAAGTACACTAAGGACGCGCTGAATCGATATTCTGCACTATCACGGGCTGAAGAATTTAATGCTCGTCCGCTTACACGGAGGCTAGATTTTGATGACTAACCAAGACAGAAAAGTTTGTATCTTCAAAAAAATCGCGGGCTCACTTTTTGTCTCATCAAAACAGTACATAACACGATCATATAAGAAAAAGCAATGTTTTTAAAAAAGAACGATACATTAAACTCTGTAGCTAAACAGCTCACATTAACAACTTGCCAAAAGGTGTCCATTTAATAGCCTTTGTTTCAGATAAGAGTCCAAGCACAAAAGAGACCGTTGATATTGATTCTGACTAAATCTTTTTTTTTTTTAATTAAATCAAATGGCGTTGTGTGAGTTAGAAAGAAACTCAAGCATGGCCTAATAATTTAACTAAATCCTGACCGCTTGTTAGAGGATATTTAAGGAAGAGAGTTTGTCCAATGTTTTCGATGATCCATCAATCTTAGAACATCCTATTGACTCCACACAAAGTCGGGTAAGCTTTCGCATGCTAGTTTCTCAAGTTCCTAGTAAACTAAAACAATACTCCACCCACCAGTTAAAGTAAGGTTGAGCTGTTTTTAATTCTGACTATATAACAATAGCATGGCGAAAATCTGGAAGTCTGGGTTGTCAACTAACGGAGCAGACTATTCTTTCCTATAATGACTTAAACACCCGGTTTTGGGGCATACCAACTCCTTACCACGGTTGATGTAGCCGCTGAAGAAGCTAAAATGGAGGAGGCTCTGGTTGGACAGAGGGTGAAAGTCTTACAGATCCAGATTAAAACAGAGTTAATGTATGCCACCGATTGTAGGTAAGTCTTACATTCCACTAACCTCCAGCATTAGTTGCAAAAAGAGCAGTTTAAAACATAAAGAATTCAGATACAAATGTTTTATTTGTGTGCGTTCTTTTGCTAAGGCTGGCATCCCGTTGCTAAAAATGCAGAGAGGGGTGTCTAAATATGAAACCTTATATATTAAATTCCCTTAGTTTTTGATGGAATATCTTTTCCTGTTAGCTTTAGATAAAAATTGATCAGTTTGAAGACAGAAACAGCCCAATAACTGTTAACGTATACACATGGTCTGAAAAAACCACTCTTTTGCCCATGCAGAGTGGGTAAGAAGAACCAATTGCCCAACAATTGGGGATCCAGACACAGAATCATGTGGACTTACTCCTAATGATTTCGTCACTGGGGTTGACCCTCATTACCGATTGATACGCACAATGAGTATGACTATGTTTGCATCACTACAAAACAAAACTCATACAAACACGAATTTTGGTAGAAAATGTTTAACAAGAATTCCATCTGTTCAAGCTGCAGTGAACATATAAAACATTGTAATTAGTCCAGTTTGACTGTAATACAGAACTAATTACAACATACACCGAGAGAAGGAGCAGCAAGGCTTTTTTTGAGAACTGGAAAAAAATTACAAATGAATCCATATGGTTGTTTATGCAGAGACTTCGAGTCGCTTCTTTTTCCTTATGAGGATCCCACAGCCAAAACGTTTACCAAAAACAGCCTTAGTGAATATCCACCAATTTGTTCATTACCGCTTTTGTGTTTGTCAGGTCAAGATGGTGTCCTTCGGAACCAGAGTTATATAGGGACCCTCGTGCTGCCAAAAACTTCTTAGAAAACGTAAGACAGCAAGTGCGTAATGACTGTTTCTAATAATGTCACAGCTTTCCTACATTGTGAATGACCCCCTGAAGACCAACAACAATATGACTGCAGCCACTAGCCTTTGTTGTTTGCGGGTTGGCAGGTAATAGAAGCTGACCCAACAATAAAGGGAACAACCGCCAGGGAAGCTCCGTAAGGGACCATCCCCCCTCACCTAACCGTCAAGGGACCATACTTAAGTGGACTATCTCGCGTACGAGTCACCATCGATCCAGGTTATGGACAAGTTCAGAGGAGTCAGCACATAGAAATGGCAATTCTTCAACTAAATGTTTTGAGCCGCAAGACCTTGAAGCTGGCCTATATGTTTTCGACAACTTGAACGAGTTCACGAAAAACTCTCAGGCGCTTCTGAGAGTCAGGCACGTGACAAAGCAATTTTGCAGGTCAAAATGCATTGCTCAGGCCTCATCAAAAGTACATGTGTTGCATCGTGGACATTTAAATGGTACTGTCTTTTTGATTACTCTAGCAACACGGTTATGTGGTCCCATTAGAGTCATTGGATGGATCCTTACGTCCTGGGGGGGGGCCCCAATAACAGCAGAATATTTTGACGCCATCCCTCGTTAGAAAGGCGAGGTTTACCCGTAAGATAATGCAGCGGAGGGTTGTGAAAAGGGGCTGATGAAGACATCACTTCCACCAAGGGAGCGTTCTTTGATGCCAGTCTTAGAGGAAGGCGTCCAGCGACATCCGATATATCAGTATGCGCCAGCAGCATGGCAAAAGCTACGATGTGGCAAAACATGGGATACTATCCACGAGGCCTATTTAATGGCTGATACCTGGTTTGTTGGCGGACGTTTTTCGCAAATTCCTAGAATACCTGCATGAAACATACGAGTCTAGATCCTGCGCATTATGAGAGGCTGCACCTGGAATGAGCCGTGGGCCGCGCTTTCTTACAATTTACTGGTGTATCGTCATGCGACCCTTGTCTGACCTACCAATTGCTTTCAGATGATGTGTGGCAAAACGGATTACTGGAGGACATTAAGTGGCACGCGCACCATTACTGTAGAGCAAAGGGGGCACAAATACTTAGACAACTATGAAGGCCTAGGAATGAAGTCTAACATCCTTATGTATTTTTAGGGATGAAACAATCTGTATGGTAGTGGCTAGGAGACAAGCACTTCCATTACTCAACGTTCACAAGGAACAACCGGAGGGTTTTAGAATAGCTCTCAAGGATTTCTAAAACACTGCAATACTCGTTACAGCTGATCGGTACAACTAGAGTCTTATTCGCGTGAGATGGGTTGAACTTAGATACTCCTCAGTGAACTCCAGAATTACCATAAGGACAGCCCTGTAGCGTCAGAAAGCTTGAAAGGTTCAAAAAACGCGAACCGCCGAAACCTTGTGCCTAATCTTCGTGGCAAAAAAAAATTGATTTCTGTCAGGGACAGACTTCTCCAATTTTATGTAAGCTCCGCATGTGTTTAAAACTGAATAGCAGTTCAGCGGGCGTAATTGCTTTTGACAAGAACAGGGTTTCATGAAACCATAGGCATATGAAGACCAATGTCTCAGGACCTCAAATCCATAGATTCGTTCAGAAAAAGACTTTTTCAAGTTGATGCACAACAGCTGTTTTTGAAAAAACTATGAGCAAAATCCACACCAATGCGCAAGAGGATGTCCGATTGCACACAGAGAGAATGAAGCAATTAAGTTTGACTTCAAAACCAGAATTATCAAGGAGCTTTCAGAAGATTGTCGATTATCAGCCTGGTTTTGCGGCAAATGATGAAAACAAAGAAGTCAAGCTAGAGCCAACCCTATTTTTAGGGGGGTGTTACTGTTGGGGAGGAGCTGTCAGAAGGCATTGTGGTTATGGTAGAAGGGCTCTTCTGACCACGTGGAATACTACCCTTTTAAACCCTTATCATCCCTAGATCTGAATAGTATCTCTACACAGAGACAGGATTCTTTCTATTCCTCGAATATCCCTGAACTGAAACTTTTACAACGCACCCATGGTGGATATCATAAGTCACTAAAGGCGTGCAGACCGGTACAAAGTCCGCAGTCTGGATTATGCCTGAAGATCGAGAAAGACACAACAGCCCCTTTAACATGCGAGGGGCAAACTGATTTAATCTCAAGTTTTAGGAAAGATGCCGAGCTAGGCGTCAATTTCGCAGGAAGGCAGGGTTGCCATATAGGACAGTTATTCAATGGCACCGGATTATTGTGGATCTCCTTCCGAGGAGGCGCACAAATGTTATAGAACACTCGTTTACGTCGACCAAAAAAAGATGATAGCACTCATAGGGATGCAACAATGGGTGCAACCGCATAGTAAAAAAAATATCAAAAACAAAAGATATCCGCCGATTGTGACCGACGAGGACAAAAGAACACATGCTTAAACAGTGCCTCAACACTATCGAGAGGCTGGTAAAACGGGTACATGCATGACATACGTATTACAAATCAGATAACGGCGTAAACAGACAAAGGACAATACTACACCTCAAATGAGATCAGCAAAACAGTTGTACAAAAAAATCAAAAACACTTGACAGCACATAACAACAAAACGAGTATTTGTTAATCCTGAGCATTTCATATGCAATTGGACACTGGAGAACATTATAGGGTCTTCAACTGGATGTTGGTTTGCAACAGGTCATCTTCACGTTTCGAGTTTAGTTCTTTTTCTTCAACTTTATCTATAAGCAAAAATTAGATCTATATACAGTTCATTCATATTGCTACTCACAGGACTTGTGCTAAATCTGTTCGAAGTTTTTTTAACGCTTCAAGATATTCTTTTTTCCCAAACTGAAAATCCAAAATTTGGATTTTTTAAGTTTTATGTAATGTCTGGCTGGATTCATTTTCATGCTTGATGAGTGCAGTCTTATTAATATTTCAAAAATAGCATTGATTATAATCGGAAATAATTGTCCTATTAATTCTGAGCGACTCTTTTCTTTGTCGTTTATCATTTCTTCTCTGTATTTCAATGTTAGGGGCTTTCCATTTTAAACTCACAATATATTTACATAAAATTAATTAAAGCGGACCTGTGTCGTGTGTGGGATTATCTGCAGTTTCTCTTCCTTCACAAAGAGATCTTTGAGGGGCTGGCCGTTTTTTTGTTGTGTCAGTTTCTCGCAAATAATACACAGGTGGATTCATTTTTTATAATTTTTTTTATTTCATATGGATCAACACTCCAAACTGGATCTGGTTGCCCTGATTGCGAGTGTCCCTTCTGCTTCTCCAGGTAAATAAAGATAGCTTACTTTTAAACCAATTGTAACAGTTTGCTGGATGATGAAGACTGTGTCTTCAACAACATTTATTGTTTTTCGCTTGATTGCTTGTACTGGTTTTAACCCTTTAAATTCTTCATTGTTCATTGCTCGCAAAAACTGAGGGCAGTCTTCTAACCCATTCTGTGTTTCGAGAATTGTCAATAAGCTCTCTGTGATACTGATAGGAGAACAGTCTTTCAGATATACTGTTTGTTAAAGTTTTTCAACCAAAGCCTGTGATCTGTGAAACTCCTGGAATACCTCTTTTAATGTGACTCTATGTTTTAAACAATAATTGATTCAATTGTTCCTTTAAATTCTTTTCCGTCATCAACTTGAATCATGCGAGGGGATAAGTTAAGGGGCCTCGTTGATATATCAGTTGTATGGCAACAGCAACAGCAGAAGCACTCTTTGTGTTAATGGTTCAGCATCTTTGTATCTTGAAGCTATGTGTCAATGACTGTAAGTGCGTACTTAAAAATCCTTTTTCGTTCTAATCGTATCATGGGGTAAAAAAATATAGAAGGTCCATTTTGATGGGTGTCGTTTGGCGTTGTATTATTCACAAAGGGTGTCTCTGTATTCGTTTTAGGTGCGGGTAAATAAATTTGCCAAATCGCTTGTTTTAGATAACCATTCCTTTGCTGTTTTTGTTGTTCACATGACCCCCGCTGCTTGGCTTAGCTTTTGAATTGCACGTTATTCCCCTTCCAATACCTTTGGTTGAATAATAGATTTTGTCCACTTTTTTATTCAACTAATATTATGTGCAACAAAATATACAACAGTCATGCCAACAGACAAATAAATGCTATTTCTTGCATCTTTGTTTTTATGATGGTTGATAAAAGTCACTAAATTTTGGTGGGGCAAATGTCGGGATTTGTTGCCTGTTTACTAGATAATACTATTGTATTGCGGGTTGCCTGGTCAACATCTTCTTAAATGGATTAAGCTGCTTGCGTGCCTGTTCTTTCAGGTTTGTTGTTGAATGAAAATCTAACTGCTCAATTCTCTGCTTTTCATAAAATCTTCTTGGTGCTGCAGCTATTTCTCCATAGCTTTGTTAGGTTCTTTTTCTCTCTTCCATTTAAGTTTGTAGTTTACTAAGGGCATTAATTACTTCCGCTAAAAGCAGCGCACTTCACCACAGCGCCGCCCTAGTCAACATGTACGAGCTGAAGCCATTTTTAGAAGTATGGTTTTTCTTTATTTTACATGATTTATTCTACGTCTTGGATTTAATTCCGTGCTTTCTGACCAGAAACATCTTTCGTAGCAAATGTAAGCTGCTATCTTAACATTTGCAAATCATTTTTGCTGAGTCCCTTAAAACTAGCTTGCCTCGATCTGCTGTTGTTTATTCTTCATAGGTTTTACCAAGCATTGGGTCTCCTACACTTAGACCTCCATAACACATAATGGTGTATCCAATATCTTGGTAAAGAGTTTTTTTTCGGCGCCTCATTTTTTAAAATAAATAATTCTATATCTTTAATACTAAACATGAATAGGCCGACGATCTGTCCTTCTCTGAACTTATGATGTACAAAATGCAGCAAGCTTTGGATGCACCAAGCTAGTATGCCAAAACAGAACGATTGTATGCTTTGCGGCACGCGGAAAAACAAACACCGACCTCGCAATGCTATTCGCTGAACAGATTCAACAAATGTCGACACAAAGACCTCTGTAAAAGTATTCCACAATAGGTATGAAATGCCGCAACTGGCAGGTCCAAGAATGGTAAAAAGTTGTTGGACAAACGGTTCTTAGTTTGTACACAAAACTAGTAGGTAGATTTTGGCGCCCATTGATCCGAACATCCAGAAGTTTTATGTTATGACCATTTAACTCAGGATCCAGTTTTAAAACAAGTTCATTCTGGAGTCTCTAGGATGTAGATCTATATTACAGCATTTGGAACATTATTCTCGCCATTAATAATAGGGATGTATCACTTTTCCAATCATATAGATTTTATTTCCCTAAAAAAATGACCGAGCCAGAACAGAATCAGAAAACGTTGAATCAGGTGGAGAAAGTGACCAGTCAAAAACACCCTGACCCGTTTGCGGGCTTGCGGAGACAAAAATTAGCAGAGTGGAACAAACAAAAAAAAGTTAAAATTACAAGCACAAAAATAAACTCATACTCCAAAGTGGCCAGAGCAACTGCAGTTGTTCAATGCCTATAAAAAACACCAGAACAAGTTGATCCCGCAACGCCAAAAGTCACCATGGAATATTGGGATCAAAAAAAGTTTTCATTTTTGGAGTCATTTGCTGCTGGGGGTGGGTTATTACGGTTTTTATAAAATATATAAACAAAGAGAACAAAAACCAAAGCCATCAAAAAAATCAGTGCCACTAAATACAGAAACTGAACAAAAAACCATGCCAGACCGCAGTATCAACAAAAACTTCATTTTGATCCATTTCATTATGCAATAATATTTAAGAACTTAATAAGGTAATTATAAGTTGACCTTTGAATAAGAACTTTATTTTTTTTAGATGTACTTTAGAGGATGACCTTGAGGGTGACTTGATTAACAACTTATAAGTCACTGATTACGAGAACTTGAAAAATGACTTGATTAACAACTTGATTAAGACTTGTAAGTCACTTTGATTAAGAACTTGAAGAATGACTTGATATAAGAAATTATAGTCCACTTGATTAAGAACTTGTAGTCACTCACTTTGATTAGAACTTGAAAATGACTTATGTAAAGAACTTAAGACGACTTATGTAAGAACTAAGACTGACATTATGTAAAACTTATAGTCACTTGACCTTAGGAGAACTTGTGTGTGTGCGTGTGTGTGTGTGTTGCACTGTGTGTGAGAAACAAACAAACGCACAGCTTTTTTGCTTTAATTAATACAAGGCATAGCTGTGCATGTTATTCATTCCAGAGAGTCCTGTTCTTCACTCCATAAGCCAAAGAGTCTATCCTAGTTAATGCTATTTTAAGGCGTTTCATGTGTGAACGCCTATTTTATAGAAACTGACTAATGCTCTCTATTTTTAAGGCTGTTCATGTGTGAACGCCTGCTTTCAATGGAATGCTGGGATAAGTGTGTGGATTTTTATGTCAAAAATATACCTCTGTTTTAAAAGACTTTAGAGAACAATTAAAGACCGTAGTTTATTTACATGAAAGACAGAGATTCTTTTTTAATGAATGTATACGCGAAAATGATTTTATTGAGGATGAACAAGAAAAAACGTAGATTAAGCAAAAACTAAAATCCCCAAAAATTTTGTAAATTATTATTAAAAACAGATAATTCCTACCAATATGTAATGTTTGTGAATAAGGTTTCAACTGAACATAATAAGTTTTGTTCTTAGCATAATCCTACACAATATGTCTATGTTTGTGAATACAGGTTAAACTGACTGTAATTAGAAACATCTATTAATGTTTGTTCTGGCATAGCTCCTAGATCTGACTGTAGAGAACGTAGAGCATCACGTAATATCTTTCTTTTCTAGCATCCAGCTCCCAAGCTGACCTGTAAGAACATAATAATGTTCGTTCTGGCTTTGCAGTTTTTCCGAGCGTTTTGCGAGGGGCTTAGACAGACCGAAATTATTATGTTCTCACACACCACACCACACACAACCACACACACACACACATCACCCCACACACACGCACCGCCGCACACCATACACACACACACACACACACACAGACAATAGACACATGCACACACTGTCCGTCGGCCTCCAGCACCTCCTCCCCCCCCTCCCACACACACACTCTACACACACTAACACACGCACGCACCCAACACACACACACACACACCACACCACACTATAAGAGAAGAGATAGAGAGTAGAATAGAAGAGAGACGAGAGTACAAAGAGAGAAACAGGCAGGAACAGAAGAAAGCGGAGCACTGCACATTCTGCTCCCTCATCTTGTCTCCCCATCCCTCTTCTTTCTCTTTCTCTACTCTCTTCTTGTATTTTGCTGTCTGTTGTTCTATTCTATACTCCTTTGCTGTTTTTCGGAAACAAGAGGAGAAGGAAGTGGAAGACAACGGGCTAAGTAAGAGCGACAGAAAGAGCGAGGGGAGAGAAGGGATAGAGAGAGAGAAGTGTCTTGGTTGTGAGAGAGAGAGAGAGAAGAGGGGGAGCATAGAGCAGAGAGAGATAGATAGAGAGACAGAGAAGTGTGTGTTGTTGTGGTGTGAGAGCAAGAGAGATGGAGAGATAGGAGCCTGATGACAGGCGAGAATCAGAGAGAGAGGCAGCGCAGAAAGAGAGAGAAGAGAAGAGAGGAGAGAGAACGGCGAGACATAGAGCGAGGAGAATAGGAGAGAGCGAGAGACTCAGAGGACGGAGCGGAGGGATGTAGGGAGGATCGAGAGAGTAAGACGGGTAGATTACAGTATCGATAACATACATAACTTATTTGACTCTCCCCTGTCCCATGTTTTGTTTTTTCCCCCGATGGCCTTTAAGACCTGGCAAGGTCGCTCCTTGTTGACCATGCCATTGTAATTGAGGACCAACCACCGATTGTTTCCGTGGCTGATACAACCGGTCAGTTTGTTCTTCTCCTTCTGCCCTCCCCTTCTTCTTCTTCTTTCCGCTTCTTCTTTGTTTTTCCTTCCTTTTTATTTTGATATTGACTCGTCCTTCGATTTTTTTCTCTATATCTTTAGCATACACTGAATCATTGTTTTGCGTTCGTTCCCGTTAACGTTGTCATCAATGCGATTGAACCGGAGAAAAAAGACTTTTTGTTGTTTTGTACACTCTCCTCTCCTCTTCAACGCCTTTTCTCTCTGCCTATGTCGCCGCCTGTCTCTGTGGTTGTATCTGTGCTGTAGTTGGCTGTTCAATCACACACCACACACACACATACACACACACACACACACACACACACACACACACACACACACACACACACACTCACACAAATTGAACGTGTATGTTCAATATCCCCTGAAATTTCCTTCTTTCAGTCGTATTTTGAGGACAGGAACACCATGTGCCCACTCAAACATGATCTATTCTGAAGGAATCGTTGGTGTGTGTTGAATCACAAAGTTGTTTTTTAGGGGGCTTTCTCTCTCTTTTTCATTTTCATAAATGACCGAGCAAGGCACACATCACGTACTCAGGTCATGTGTAACCTGTTTTTGCTGATGACAGTTGTCTTCGTTTCAGTTGCAGGCGTCCATGTCGGCGTCATCGTCTCATGTAGAGTCATCACCACAGCATGGTATAAACGACGTTACATCTGTGGGAGGAGTCATCACTACAGCATGGTATATAACGACGTCATGTCTGTAGAGTCATCACTACAGCATGGTATAAACGACGTCATGTCTGTAGAGTCATCACTACAGCATGGTATAAACGACGTCATGTCTGTAAGTCATCATCCTACAGCATGGTATAAACCGACGTTTATGTCTGTAGAGTCATCACTACAGCATGGTCCCCAAAGAACGACGTCATATCTGGAGAGTCATAACCACAGCATGGTATAAACGACGTCATATCTGGAGAGTCATAACCACAGCATGGTATAAACGACGTCATATCTGTAGAGCGTCATCACTACAGCATGTAGATATATAAACGACGTCCTATATCTGTAGAGTCATCACTACAGCATGGTATAAACGGCGTCATATCTGGTAGAGTCATCACTACAGCATGGTATAAAACGACGTCATACCTGGAGAGTCATCACTACAGCATGGTATAAATGGACGTCATATATGTAGAGTCTCACTACAGCATGGTATAAACGACGTCGTATCTGTAGAGTCACACTACTACAGCATTGTACAAATGACGTCATATATGTAGAGTCATCACTACAGCATGGTATAAAACGACGTCATATCTGAGAGTCATCGGTCCCCAGCATGGTATCAAACCAAACACGTCATATATGTGGAGTCATCACTACTGCATGGTATGAACGACGCCATATCTGGAGAGTCCTAACACAGCCTGGTATCAGGAAAACGACGTCATATATGTAGACGTCATCACTACCAGCATGGTATGAACGACACATCATATCTGTATAGTCATAACCCCAGCATGGTATAAACACGTCATGTCTGATGTAGAGTCCATCACTACAAGCATGGGTTTAAAACGACGTCGTATCTGTAGAGTCATCACCACAGCATGGTATAACGACATCTCAGAATGGCACTGGCATTCACGTCTGAAAACGAAAGAAAACTAATCTTTAAAATAGTCAAGACAAAAATACCAACGAAAGCTGATACTTTAAATCTTGAAAAATCAAAACTGGGTTGAACAGGTAAGCAAACATTTTGTGTTGGGGTAAACCTATTACGATGATGGAAATGGAATGACATTTTCAGCATGTTTACAAACAACTGGCTCACCAATCTGATTTACACTAAATATTCTAGATATTTTGTTGATGTTGATCTCTCTTGAAATTATTTTTTTTTTTAGCTCATCGTCGTTCTCACATGAAGTAATAATCTCCAGTCGGATCAGTGGTGCCATGAGTAGTCAGAGGAAACAACCCTCTATGCCGACTCTATGCCCGGACGGGCAGCGGGCAGCCGATGCTTACCACAGGGCAAGCAGCTTTTGCATTTGCAAAACGTTATAATGCAGACAACTCTGTTTTTCAACATGTGTAGGCATCGACTTCTTTCAAATCGAACTTTGCCGTATTAGCTGCTGACATCAAGACGTGCCCGTTACTGAAGTTCTTCAGATCAAGCATATAAAAACTAATCCTTAAGGATATTATTCAATTGTAAGATTATCAACTTGAAGACTGTAATCCAAAATAGGTTCATCATCATCATCATCATCATCATCATCATCATCATCCATCTCTCTCCTCCCTCTCCTCTCTCTGAAACCTAAAAAAATATCTGTCTTTGAGCTCCAAACTAATATTGCAAAGCGGTGTGAAATACTCACAGCTATGTGGATCGTCCCATCACTAAAGAATACACATTTACTAGCATTTAGAAAGGTAAAAATTTGTGAAGCATCCAGTCCAGGGAGTGAATTGTAAGTCAAAAAGCTTTTCTGTGTAGGCAAGACGGTTTCTCTTTCTAAAATTTTTTTTTTTTTCAATAACGCGCCGTGTTTTGGGGGTTCCTTTCCTGATAACCTGGACAGAGCTAGTAGTTATTTAAGTGTTTATGATTATTATACAAATATGTTACAAGAAGGTATAGATGAGGTATTAGAGGAGAGTATGAAGCTTCTTAGTAAATAAAACGACAACAACAAAGACAACAAGAAACGCTATGTTAACTTAACTGTCGACCTTGTGTTTGGTACGTTGTTAGCTTTTGTACACTATTACAGTTTTCCGTACAAACGATGATGCATAGCTTTGTTGTGTAGCTTTCCGTGAGTTTATGAAAAAGCATTTGACTGTATTAATAGGATCAGTGTCTACCTATTCTGTTAAAAACTGCTTAAAGGGTAAGATTTACAGATACTCAGAAACACTGTACGGAGCTAATGCTATTGCTTTGTCAGGCTGGTTTGAATGCGTGTTATGGAACGAAAGTGGTAGTAGTTTTCGGAAGATAATTACTTTGTGTGAAAGCCATCCCCAGATGGCTACTGTGCATTTTCTACGCCCATTTGGTAAGAAGAGTTATTAGTTTGATGGCCGGCTGTTAAAAACAGAAAATTCCCGCCGTGAGTGTTGGTGATGTGTGGAAGCTCCTACTTTTATACGATTCCATTGTAAAGGTGAACAATGATGTTGTAGAACGAAGAAGCCCAACGTGTCCAAGCAGCACAATATGACAGAGAGAAGAGAGAGTGAACAAGACGGATCAGGGTTCGAGAGACAACGGTAGTCCTGGGCGGACCCCGTGAAGTTCACAGCAAGGTCTTTGACGCAAGGGACAGACGTCAAAGGGAACAGAAAAAAAAAGTCCCTCAGTTCCAGTCAAAACCCCAGAGGTGGTGGAAGAAAAGACTAGAATAGAAGGATACCACTTGGAGGAAGACAACCTCGGACACCCAGTCCTGGCGCCAGACGACCCCCCAAGGCGTCACTATGAATCTAGTTGCTGAGCCCTTCCTCGCACATCCTGGTTCTTCTGGGGTACCACTAATGTTTGCCCCTGTTCTATCCATTGACATATTTATGTTGCCTTGTCTTCTGCCTATCCTCCTCCTCCCGTAATTTGCTAGTCTCCTCACCCCAACCTGGTTTGTTTTTTTTTTGTGTGTGGTGATTTTTTCCCTTTTTTTGTTTTGTTTTTGTTTTTGAGCTCGTTGTTTTTTTTTCCTCATTTCCCCCTTTCCCCCCCTCCCTTTTTTCTTTCCTTTTAACCTTCCATTTATTCATTTCCGTTTGCTTCGCTCTGTCCTTCACCCTTCCACTTCTTTCTTTCTTTTCATTTTTTGTAAATACGCTTTAATACGATTCCAGGGTTTCGCGCGCGGCTTCAGATTTCTTCTTCATTATCATTTGTGTAGGTCCCATTCATCGTGCTTATCGTATTTCTTTTTTTCTTCACAGTATTCTTCTTTTTCCCTTTTTTTCCCCCCTTTCCCTCCTATTTTATATTCCTTCTTTACATTGGACAGGCTGACAATGCGTTGCAACAGTAGCACCGTCACCTCTGAGCGAACTACTCTGGCGACACTTGCTTCCCTTTCCTTTTTCAGGCTCCAATTGACCTCTAACTATCTCCCTTTTGCAAGCACCCCCATCCCGCCCCCCCCCCTCCCCCTCACCCTCCTCCACTCCACCCCCCCTCCTCCTTCCCCTCTCCCTCACTCCACTTACCCTCACCCCACGTGTCCACCCACTCCCCAACCGACTCTCGAGGCCTTACCTCTTTAGCTTAGACCCCCAGCCCACCTCACTCTCCTGTCCCACCCTGTCCCCCCTCCCCTCCCGCCCCTCACCATCCCCTCAACACTCCCTCCCCTCCTTCTCCTTCCTCCTGCTGGTGTCTGTCCGCACCTTCTTCGCCACCACCGATCATCCCATCACCCCGTCCCCCTTGCTCCTGTGAGTTTCTTCTACTAACGGTGTCACGAAGGAAGAGGATATCCCCCCTCCCTTGCTCGTGCTACCCCTGAGGTATCCAGCGACCACCCAGCCGATCCATTCTCCGAGTCCCTTTTTGTGTGAATTTTCCCATCTTTAAAACTGCAGGGATCCGAGTATATTTTTTGCGTCAGTCAGCGCTGGTTCTCTTTCTTTCAATTCTTTCACCCTTCGTCACCGTTTAGTTTTATTTTATCCAGTTTTTTCGTTTTTTCGCGTTGGGTTTGCTTGATTTGATTTTGCAGCTGGTGGATTAACTTGTTTCAAACTTTGGCAATAGATGATAGGCAGGCACAAATATTGAGGTTGATAGGTAATCTGGTGGGCCGGATTGATACATACCGGTAGGTAGCTAAGCAGCTTAAATGGAATAAGGGGGTCTTTATGATTTTGTATTTCAGCACTACATACCAGACTCGCCTGTTTTCGTAGGCCGGACTTATCTTCGTCCCTGTTTCCGAGAACTTCTTTTGTGCAAGTCTTGACCTTCGCGCACTGTGCGAATGCTTTTACCTTTGCTTTAACCTTTCACGTATGGAAATCAGGGTTAAGTGGTGTGCATGTCTGGAATCACTGAATCCATTCCAAACCTTAATCGGAACCCAAACCCACAGCCAGATTTGAATAGAAGTTCGTGTCTTAAACTCAAAAGAGGTTACTTGATTGTTGTTACCTTACCGCAGACTGTAGTCTCTTCTCTGGGTTTCTTTATGTTGTTAAGCAGGGCAAGAAAACTCCCCAGTCCTGTATAACGGGAAACGATTCATCAGGTGACCTTACGTGTGTTTGTTCCTCCCCCGCCAATTGGCAATGTTTACTGAAAATGGTGATATCATACGGCCTGGATATTGTTTCTGTATCTATCTCTATGAAAGAAAAAGAAAGAGATAGACGATAAATAAACACACGAAGTTCAAACAATGTAGTGGATTTTTTCTGTGCGGTGTTTCAGCTTCTCTTTCCTTCCGTTTAGATTTAATGTAATCCTGCCCTACAAACAAAAATAATATATGGCGGAATCTGAAGGGAGACCCCCATCCTGATAAAGCTCGCGCCATTTTTCATGGGGACAGATGCCTCTGGTGACTTGGACCAGAGCAATGAAATCCATCAGTCCAGCTTAAACAGGTCAATCTACGGAGGGAAATGTCAAAACACGTGGGTGTGACGCGGCGTGCGCCCGTCATACAGACAGTTCGATATCCCAGCTCCTTGTACTGGCGCGTGGCGTTTCAAAATCAAAACACTATTCTAAACTCCTTCTAGAATCTGTTTGCTTGGCCCATTAAACTGAGAAACAGTCATTTTTTGCTATGGAAAGAGAGGCATTATCCTCTCCTGTTTTTTTTTTCTTCTGGAATTAGGTCTGTTGTTTAAAAAGGCTAGTGGAAGTAAAGGACACCCTTTTGTGTGTGTGGTGTGTGTGTGTGTGTGTGGTGTGGTGTGTGTCCTGTTTGGCCATGTTTTTTCCCCCAAAAACACAAAAAATAGTAACGCTCTCTCCGACTGATTGGTGAAGCGCTCGGAATTTTTACTTCTTCAGCTTCTTCCTCTCTTCTTCTTCTTCTTCTTCTTCTTCTTTCACATTCAACATAAAAAAGGAGAAAAAAAAAGAGGAAGAAAAGTACACAAAGAGGAGGAAGTAGAAGAGAGGAGGAAGAAGACCGTGAAAATGACTTTTAATGCAAATGAAGGAAAGTTCATCCCTCCTTTGTCTGATTCATTACCCACGAATGTTGGCGTTTTTCGATGGCATACTTTATAGTCCATGCCCCTAGGTTTTCAGTACTTATTGAAAACCTGAAAAAGCCATTCTTTTGACATGGTTATTGCAATTCTAAACATTTTACGGCGGAATTGTAGCACAAGAGGATATCGTCTCTCCCCCCCCCTTCCTCTTTTTATTTCAATTTTTTTCCCCACTTTCTGCTGTCGGAGACCCCAGGGTTTCCAAATCCATACTCAGGTACACTTTGAGAAGCTTTGACGTGTTGTCTCTTGCTTTTCCTATGACAATGGGTGGCAAACGGTGCCAGACGGAATCTTGGGCAGTCCGGAATCTCCACCGCCCCTTTGTCCTCACTCATGCACAACAGGGCAGAGGCGTGTTGTTATCCAGTCCTTTCTGTCCATCCAAATACTTATTAGGTAAACTTTCCCAGGAGGTCCACCCATCTTATTGACATTCACCATGGAGTTGATCTTCAGGTCCTGAGAAATATACCATTTTTGCTATGTCAAGAACTCCCCTTTGGATCCTTTCTTGTTACTTCACGTGTTGTTTATCCATGCAGTCTCGGGGATTGTTTTTTTTTTCACCTTGTGAACAGAAACGCGACGGGAGCACACAGCGTTTCTAAAACCCCTACACCGCTCTAACCACCTGCCATGATTCTTTTGAACGGCCTCTCCACCAATCGCTTGACAAGGCCTATCAAAACTGTGTCGCCCCGGGCACTAATGACAACGCGGCGGGAAGCCGACCTAGCTAACACACACAAGGAGAAAAATCACCGCCCTTTCCCTGCTTGTGTCTTCGTCTGCGAAGAAAGCAACAGTGAGGAGGGTGCGACCGCTCCCGACTGATAGCGCTACTAATTTGTCGTAATAGCTTTTTATTTTTCGTTGAGAGACTTTACCAGTTGCTCCGCGGATTACTTTGTTTCCTACACCCTATACACCTTCTCCTCCTCTCTCTACTCTCTCTCTCTCTCTCAGATCAGAGAATATGGTTATTGATAGGCTATGTCACCTTTGTAGGCAATCTGCTAGCACTTAGGTAATGTATTACGACATACAATACATTTTACCCAATCTTAAACGCAGCTTGCTGTTACGAAAGCATTGCCATATTACATTCATATTACTCCATCACAGCCCATCTTCAGTAATATAAGAAATTTACAGATAATGATTTTGAGGTAAAAACATCATTCGCAACTCCCACCCCCCACGACTAAAACTGCGTACACACATTAATCTTGAATAATATCCACAGGCTTGTATTGAGCCAACACACACAACCAAACCGGTATAAACCTGGTGTGATGATAAGTGGGGTGAAATGGGGACAAAAGGAGGGGGGGGGGGGGGGATAAGTGAGGTATTGGAAGGGATTGGGAATGAATAATGAGTGGGACACCAAATTAGGAAACACACCAAAAAGAGAAATATCAAGATCGTTTTGCCAAGTCTAATCCAAAATCGTCCTCTGTGGGGGGGGGCGGGTTGGCCCTCATTTAGTATGAAGTATAAGTATATCAATACAAGTCTTTAAGGATTGAGGATTATATATTTGTTTAAAGAGTAGAGGAAGACGGGAGGATCAAGAGCGAAAAGAAAGGAGAGCGGAAGAAGAAGAAGAGTCTATCAACAGTGAGCAGTAACACACCGTTACCATCGGTCACTGTTTCCGCATTCTGGAAATCTATTCTTGTTAGAGATTCTTCATCGATAGATTATTACTGAATAAATCAATTATAGAAACCGGTATTGCTTGACTATCTCGTCAGAATTATAATGATCTGGAAACACAATCTCTAATTAGTACAAATTTATTTTCAGCCTTTTTCCTTTTCTGTTCTGTTCTGTTCTTTTTTTCTTTTTTCGTTTTGTCCTTTTTTGTCAGTTTAGGATCTCTCCCTCTGGGGTGCATGGGTCAAAGTTCCTATACAAAAAACTCAGCATGCATTTCCCTCCCTTATTTCCATTTCATGCGTGAAGGTGATTCAATTAGCGGAGCAACTAAGTTTGTGTTAGTGGCATGCATTATCACCTTCATCGCTGGTGCAATGCATTACCACAGTGATTGTTGATGGCAAACATTACCAACAGTGATGTTGATGGCAAACCTTACCACATTGATGTTGAGGGCAAACATTACCCCAGTGATGTTTGATGGCAAACATTACCACAGTGGATGTTGATGGCAAACATTACCCCAGTGATGTTGGTGGCCTATATATAACTACAGTGATGCTGATGGCAAACATTACCCCAGTGGATGTTGATGGCAACATTACCCCCAGTTCTGTTGGTGGCATATATTACTACTGGATGATGTTGATGGCAAATATGTACCCAAGTGATGTTGATGGCAAACATTACCCCAGTGATGTTGGTGGCATGTATTACTGCAGTGATGTTGATCTGGCAAAGTATTACGCAAGTGATGTGATGGCACACATTACCCCAGTGATGTGTTGGGGCATGTACTTACTGTGGCTGATCCTTGGTGGCATGGTGGAGTATTACTGTGATCCTTTTGTGCCATGTATTACTGCAAGTGATCCTTGGTGGCATGTATATTACTGCATGATCCTGGGGGCATATATCACTGCCGTAATTCTTGGTGAATGTATTTACTAGGCAGTGATTCTTGGTGGCATATATCACTGCAGTAATTCTTGTGGCATGGTATTCACTGCAGTGATTCTTTGTTGGTGTCATAGTCACTGCAGTATTACTGCAGTATGCATGGATTACTGCAGTGATGTCTTGGTGGCATGTGCTGCACTTGGTGGTTATTTGCAGGATGGTGCGGATATAACATGGATACTGCAGTGATACTTGGTGGCATGTATTACTGCGTGTAGCTATCCTTAGTGTGGCATAAATTATGCATTACCGAAGTATCCGACATGCACAGTGACAGTTACTTATCGACCTATGGACATGCATGCACACTACATCCTCGGTGCCATACATTTCAGCATAACTCGTTTGCGGTGGCAAATATTATTGTTTACTGTGATCCTTGTGTGCCATACAGTTGACACAGTAAACCGTATGGTGGCACACATTATTTACCTCGGTGATCACTGGTGCCAATAATAATCACAGTAACCCGCTTGGCTGCAAACCTTATTAAACTGTGATCCTTGTTGCCATACATTATTCACAGTAACCGCTTGGGGCAAACATAAAAATTACCGTGATACCTTGTTGGGTGCACATACATTAATCCCCATTAGCCTTGGTGGCATACCTTATTCATACTGGTGATCCGTGGTGCCATTCATTATCCAGTAACCCTTTGTGGCAACATAATTTACGCATGTGATCCTCCATGGTGCCATACATTATGACAGTAAACCCTTGGATGGCAAACATAAATTACCGGTTATCCTTGGTAGCCCTCCCTTATCACAGTAAAACCCTTGGTGCAAACAACATTACCGTGATCCTTTGGGTGACCAATACATGTCATGCACAGTAGATCGTTTGGTGGAAAACATCTTAACCTGTGATCCTTTTGTGCCGGAATACATGATCACAGTAAGATCGTTTGGTGGCAAACATTCTTACGGTGATGCTTGGTTTCCATACATTAAACGCAGTAGAAGACTTGGTAGATGAACATTCTAACACAACTGATCGTTGGTGGGCGCACATTACTCACTGTGACCCTCTTGATGTCAATATATAGTTTAATGTATCGGTTGATGCCGATTCATAATCAAAATTTATCCCAGTCCCATTTGAGAAAAAGAAAACTCGTCCCAGCTAAATCATTAAGGTAATCAAAATCTTTCATCAGGATTATGATCATTCATGGCGGCCCACATCATCAAACGATTATTCTGTTGGTGGCTACATTATCACCATGTATCCTTAGTGTGTGGAGAACAGGCACACAGTAATTTCTCACAGTACTTTGGCAGAATTTGTTCTTCTCAGCGACAACACGGCATTCACAATGATGACTTATTGTCGATGTAAGAAATATGTTGTGTGGCATATTCATTATTACAAGAACAATCCTACCAAACCACAGCTCTTCTGTGATAGAAACACTCGTATATTGTATGAAATGATTGAACTAACGACTATCCAACACCACTCACTCACCACTCCCCTGCCCTTCTCCGTCTTCTTGGTTATGTTGGTCTTTTAGATCGAAATATCTTTCTCTCTCTCTCTCCTCTTCTCATCGCTCCAACCATCCCTCTCTTCTCTCTCTCCTCTCCTCTCTCTCTATCTCCCATCATCGTCCTCATCTCTCTGCTCTCTCATCG
>JADBJO010025742.1:0-23375 GCA_016801955.1 Conus betulinus
TAAGCTCCGCCCACTGGCTTCAGTGGCCTTAGCGGAAGAGAGAACGGCGTGCGCTCTTCCCTTGATCTAACCTTCTTGGGCTGGCCTGTCGATGAGGTGGCTGGCTGGCCTTTTGATGAGGTAGTTTGGCTGGATTATGGATGAGGTGGCTGGCTGGCCTTGCTGTCGGGCGGCTGGCTGCCGGCTGACCTGTCGATGAGGTGTCTGGTTGTTGGGCAGCTGGCCTCTCAATTTTGTTGGGGCAAGGGTATATAAAAAAGAATGTTAATGATCCAACATTTCAAGCCACATCACTGACCAGCTAGATGGTAATGTGTGCACCTTGCATGTAATTTGAGCACCATGCTCAATACATAAAAAACGGTATGAACAGATTACCAGAACTACGCTACTTTCAGTTTCAGATAGAACAAGACAGTTCCCTCTCTCACAAGAAATGTGTGACGTAGTTTGTTTTTTTTACCCAGCAGAGGGTGAAAAATGACGAAAATTAGTTTAAAACACTTATTGCTAAGTTTTTTCAGCCTGTTGTTTCAGCCATGATATGAAAAAGGAATTTGCTTCAGGCGAGACGCCAAAAAAAAAAAACACACAAAAAAAACCGCAGCTCCTCACTGGTTGTCTAAAAAATCGAGGTGCTCATTTTTACCAGCATGCTGAAGTTACCTGCGCTTGCCCTGGTGGACACGTTGCTTGAACGTAGTAAATAAGACTTCTGTTACATTGAACTCATTTTCTGTAAGCGTCCTGCAGATGAACCCGACAACAATATTCGAAAAATGTATTTGTCTGACATGGAACAGGGTTTTTAAAACTAGACATAGCAGCTCAGCATACAATGAAGCTGCAGTCGAAGCAGTGCTCTGCCATCAACTCGTACTGCACACCGATTTTGCTCGTTTTTCTTGCAACCTAAAGCTCTTGTTCTTGCATGTTATGATTTGAACAATATGTCAAAATAAAAATCAATATTTACTCTTTTGAATGATTATTATTTTAAGTATGAATCTTTCGTGATGAAATAACAGTTAATAGAGAATGATGTGTGTGATTTGCTTACTTCCGTCACTTCCAACATCAAGATGTTGAAAAAATTTCGCAACAAAGTCAGCCTAGCAAGAATCAGAACACACCTTGCAGAAATGATGATGTGGTATATTGACATAGATCTGCAATGTGTAGTATCAAGACGTAAATCTTAACGAATCTGCTGACATGTGTATGCAAGAGGTACAAATTCTCATTTGACTGGAAATTGAGTTTCACTCACTTATTTTTCACAAAACGTACGTATAAATGACATTTTCAACATGAGTAATTTTAGTGATCAAAAGGTTAAGTTTCCACTTGCTATTGTATTTTTTTTTTCACTTTTCACATTCGTGGTTACGGTGAAGAAAACAAGGAAAATATGAACGATCGTGTTTTGCTAAGGGAAGTTAAAAGGAAGTAATTAAGTTCAACCTGGTCGTCCGACAAATACGATCGCTTCAAGTTTTGAAGAAGAAAATGTTTTTGAACAACTATCTCGATGAAAATGCCCGTAATTGCGCTCGAATCAATGTGTTTTTTTTTTTTTTTTTCGTTTTTTCCCCCAGTTCAGTTCAGTTCAGTTCAGTTCACTTGGGACTTAGATAGCCTCATAGCATTTAGTGTCCCAATCATTTTATTTATATAAATGAATAGTGGTTGCATAATGCATGCATGTGATCAGGCTATTCTGTGTCTTTGGAGATTTTCTGGGGAGTGGAATAATCTCTTTGGCCCACACTGTTGGGGCTGGAGCTGCAGGCTGTGAGATTGTTGTCTCAATGGTGCATCAACCTCCCTGGCATCATCATGACTTCCGTCAACCTCCCTGGCATCAACATGACTTCCTTCAACCTCCCTGGCATCACGTGATGACTTCCTTCAAAACTCCTTGGCATCAACGTGACTTCCTTCAACCTCACTGGCATCATCAGGACTTCCTTCAACCTCCCTGGCATCAACATGATTTCCTTCAACCTCCCTGGCATCCACATGACTTCCTTCAACCTCCCTGGCATCAACATGACTTCCTTCAACCTCCCTGGCATCATCATGACTTCCTTCAACCTCCTGGAACCATCAGGACTTCCTTCAACCTCGCTGGCATCAACGTGACTTCCATCAGCCTCACTTGCATCATCATGACTTCTATCAACCTCCCTGGCATCAATATGACTTCCTTCAACCTCCCTGGCATCAACGTGACTTCCTTCAAACCTCACTGGCATCATCAGGACTTCCTTCAACCTCCCTGGAATCATCAGGAATTCCTTCAACCTGCCTGGCATCAACATGACTTCCTTCAACCTCCCTGGCATCATCATGACTTCCTTCAACCTCCCTGGCATCAACATGACTTCCTTCAACCTCCCTGGCATCAACATGACTTCCTTCAACCTCCCTGGCATCAACATGACTTTCTTCAACCTCCCTGGCATCATCAGGACTTCCTTCTAACTCCCTGGCATCACATGACTTCCTTCAACCTCCCTGGCATCAACATGACTTCCTTCAACCTCCCTGGCATCATAAGGACTTCCTTCAACCTTCCTGGCATCAAGATGACTTCCTTCAACCTCCTGGCATCATCATGACTTCCTTTAACCTCCCTGGCATCATCACGACTTCCTTCAACCTCCCTGGCATCATAGGACTTCCTTCAACCTCCCTGGCATCTCAGGACTTCCTTCAACCTCCCTCATCAACACGACTTCCTTCACCCTCCCTGGCATCATCATGACTTCCTTCAACCTACCTGGCATCATCAGGATTTCCTTCAACCTCCCTGGCATCATCAGGACTTCCTTCAACCCGCGTGGCATCATATGACTTCCTTCAACCTCCCTGGTCTCACCATGACTTGTACCAACAATTACAGCTTCATAATGCCCAGCATCCCCTACACCAGGGACAAACTCAGCAAGATCGTCGTCTTCTCCATCTGCCTGTTGTACACGTCATTATGGATCTCGATGATGTCCCCTCCCTCATTGATCACAATGATCGTTTTAACTAACATCTCAGCAGTTGCTACCACCTCTAATTCCCCAACGCAGGCGTCATTTTTTGCAACAAGTTTGAGTCTGTCCAACATGTTTCTGCAACGGAAAAATGAGGTGGTAAATCTGCATTTATGATAGCAGAACTTAGGATTGAGTAGGTGTCAATCTGGCCAGTGATGAAAATGATCAAGGATGATCTCAGTTTGTCTGCAGCAAGTGTTTGGATGACCTCTAAAACTGGAGCCACAGGGCACCCCGTTTGGTCTGGCATGGCACTTTGCAACTGGGCATTTGTTACAATTGCTATTGATCTGAAGAAGCATCTCTACCTTCCCCACTCGTTTGAACCATTGTAGCTGGCTCTTGAGCTGGCTGCTCCACTGGTTGACCCGTTGATGAGGTGGCTGGCCGGCCTGTTGATGAGGTGGCTGGGCCGGCCTGTTGATGAGGTGGCTGGCCCGGCCTGTTGATGAGGCAGTTGGCTGGCCCATCGATGCCTGGCCTTGCTGTCGGGCGGCTGACTGACCTGTCGATGAGGTGTCTGGCTGTTGGGCAGCTGGCCTCTCAATTTTGGGGGGCAAGGGTATAATAAGTAAGAATGTTAATGATTAATACATTTCAAGCCACATCACTGACCAGCTAGATGGTAATGTGAGCACCTTGCATGTAATTTGAGCACCATGCTCAATATACAAAAAAAAAAAAGGTATGACAATATTACGAGAACTACACTACTTTCAGTTCATGGAAACCATTGTTTTTAGCGGGAAATCCATGCTACGGTAGACATATGAAGTGTTGTTTTAGTCTGAACAGAGCATGAATTTGTGAGAAATGAGAAAAAGACAGTTCCTGTGACAAGAAATGTGTGACGTTTTTTTACCCCGCAGAGGGTGAAAACTGAGGAAAATGAGTTTAAAATAGTTATCGCCAAGTTTTCAGCCTGCTGTTTCAGCCATGACACGAGGAAAGGAAGTTGCTTCCGGCGACACGCCAAAAAAAAAAAAAAAAATAATAATAACAACAAAACGCAGTTCCTCACTAGTTGTCTAAAAATCTTAGTGCTCATTTTACCAGCATGCTCAAGTTACCTGCGCTTCCTCTAGCATACTTTAGACACGTTGCTTGAACGTAAAAAACCAGATTTGTATTACATTGAACTCATTTTCTGTAAACGTCATGCCGATGAACCCGACAACAGTATCGGACAAATGCGCTTCTCTGACCTGGAACATGGTTTAAACCAGACATAGCGGCTCAGCATATGATGTGATAATACTACAGCTCTTATATAGGTAGCGGCAACCGAAGCAGCGCTCTGCCATCGACTGGTACCGCACACCGATTTTACTCGTTTTCCATGCAACGTAAAACTCTTGATCTTGCACGTTGTAGTTTTAAACAGTATGTCAAAATAAAGATCAACATTTATTCTTTTGATGATTGAATATTATTTTAAGTATGAATTTTTGTGATGACAGAAAGAGTTAAAGAGAGATTGAGATGTGTGATCTTCTTGCTTCCGTCACTTGTAACAACACAAAATGTTGAGAAAATCTCTCAACAAAATTAGCCTAGTAAGAATCACAACACACAGTACAGAAATCATGGTCAAGTATATTGATATAAATCTGCAATGTATGTTTTTTGTGGTATGAAGATGTAATTTCTAATGAATCTGCTGACATGTGTATGCAAGAGGTACAAATTCTCATTTAAGTGGAAATTGAGTTTTTCACTCACATATTTTTACAAAACGTACGTATAAATGACATTTTCAACATGAGTTATTTTAATGATCGAAATGTTAGGTTTTCACTTACTATTGTATTTTTTTTTTTCCACTGTTCATATTCGTGGTTACGGTGAAGAAAAGAACGAAAATGTGAACGATCGTGTTTTGCCAAGGGAAGTTAAAGGGAAGTAATTAAGTTCAACCTGGGTCGTCCGACAAACGATCGCTTCAAGTTTCCAAGAAGAAAATGTTTTCGAACAACTATCACGATGAAAATGCCCTTAATTGCGCTCGAATCAATGTGAAGTTTTTTTGTTTTTTTTTTTTTTTTCTTTTTTTTTCCAGTTCAGTTCAGTTCACTTGGGGCTTAGATAGCCGCACAGTTTTTAGTGTCCCAATCATTTTATTTATATAAATAAATAGCGTTGCATAATGCATGCATGTGATCAGGATTTATTTTACTTAATTCTGTCAATCAAACTGAAATTTTAAGATATTTAACTTTGCGTTAGTATCCAGAAGGTTTTTCAAAGTATTCAAATCTGTTACTTTTTCAATGTGTGCAGGTAGTTTGTTCCAATATGGCGCCACTCTGTTACTAAAGGAAAATTTTCTAAAATTGGTGCGACAATATTGAATCTGGATTTTGTTAGCAGAATTTCTTGTAATTTGATTAGTGGTTAGTAGTGCAGAGTAGACCTGTAACCAATTTTAATTATCTGAGGAATATTCTCTCCTGATGAGGAATATTGAAAACGATGATTCTCAATGTTTACCATATGCTATCAATGTAATGTATCAATATTTATGTCAAGATGGGATCCTGTGTTTTATGCAATCAAATGCGTTTTTAGTATGAAAATCGCACACACACACACACACACACACACACACACACACACACACACACACACACACACACACACACACACTCACTCAAACTCAAACACACAGAGGCTGGCACATAGACAGACACCCACATGCTCAAATAAGCAGAGGCTGGCACATAAAGACAGACACCCACATGCTCAAATAAGCAGAGGCTGGCACATAAAGACAGGCATCCACATGCTCAAATGAGCAGAGGTGGCACATAAAGACAGACACCCACATGCTCAAATAAACAGAGGCTGGCTCATAAAGACAGACACCCACATGCTCAAATAAACAAAGGTGGCACATAAAACAGACACCCACGTGCTCAAATAAGCAGAGGTGGCACATAAAGACAGACACCCACATGCTCAAATAAGCAGAGGCTGCACATAAAGACAGACACCCACATGCTCAAATAAGCAGAGGCTGGCACATAAAGACAGACACCCACATGCTCAAATAAGCAGAGGCTGGCACATAAAGACAGACACCCACATGCTCAAATAAGCAGAGGCTGGCACGTAAAGACAGACACCCCACATGCTCAAATAAGCATGTACTTGACACATATTTACACATACACCTCTTCGTGTTTTCCCGCCTGAATTCATAATATCCTATGTGAAGCGCACGCACGCATGTGCAAGCACACACAGGCACGGACGCACGCGCACGCGCGCGCGCGCGCGCGCGCGCGCGCACACACACACACACACACACACACACACACACACACACACACACACACACATTTTTTTCCCTTGTTTGTTTTGCTTTTTCATGAGCACACATAATATGTCGACAATTGTGTGTGTGTCTGTGTTGTGGAATGGGGGGTTAGCCAACTGGCTCGGTACTGCATACATCGAAGAAAGACACCATTGTAAAGTTGATGAATGGAAATGTGAACTTATTTGGATAAACACATCAGTGTCAGTTTGTGAATATAAACATCTAATTAACTGCATAAATATTCATAATATAGGTTGCTAAGGAGATAATGTGTAACTGTATTACTATAAATATAATTATATGTACATGTGCTTATTCCGAAAAAAAGAAACAGTACATGATCAGTCATGAAAATGCCGAAGTGTGGAGCATAATCATATAAGCACACTCATTGTAGTAGCAATGAATATTTCAGCTTCAAGAAATTACATACAAATTTACTTGCATGCACAAAGAACTTATGTAGGCTTAGTTGGATGTGTACTTACTCTGTTGAAACACAAATGCTTAGATCAGTTCGTGCACTAATACAGCTAGTGTATCTATATGCTGAAACTGTCATTAGACTTAAAATATGCCTTTTTTTTTTCCCTACTGTCTTTTGCAGATGGTCCAGTGCTCACTAGACTACGATCTGTTTTCCTTGCTTCCGGCAGAAAAAAAGCAGCATTGGCTCAAAGAACGAATAAGATCAATGAAATAGTGAAGCAGATGCAAGTTCATAGGGGACCATGCTGCACTGCAGCTGATGTCAACGGTTTGCTGCTCATGTATCGCACACGCAAAGATCAGGCTGCAGCTCTATGAGCTGACATTCAGTACCACAGGGTGGTTCTTTAAAAAAAATCTCTACTCCTGTGATTGGGGGGTACAGTCCAGGTGCTGAGTGCCAGACTCAAAAGCTTTTAAGCAGAAAATTCTGTGCGTGTCACCTCCAATCCTACTTCAGCTGCATGTCCTGCTAGTGGCAGACACCCTGACAATTGTCGTCCTGATGCTCCTCCTGCAATCCTGCAGATGATTGTATTGTGTACCTCCTGCTGCTGCAGCCAACTTCCAACCTGCTACAGCTGTTGAAGTAAATGAGCCAGCACCACATTCTCCAAATCCTCCAGATCTTGCTTCTGCTCCTGTCCCCCCTCAAGGAAATACTGGTCGAGGCGAAGGAGGGAGGGCGACAGTGGGGAAGGGGGGGGGCGACAGAGGGGGGAAAGGACAGGAGGATGACAGGGAGGGGGGAGGGAGGAGGGGGGAAGGAGGGAAAGGAGGGGGCGACAGAGGGAAGGAGGGAGGGCGACAGAGGGGAAGGGGGGAGAGCGACAGAGGGGAAGGAGGGAGGGGCGACAGAGGGGAAGGAGGGACGGCTACAGAGAGGAAGGAGGGAGGAAGGAGGGAGGGCGACAGAGGGGAAGGAGAGAGGATGACAGAGTGGAAGGAGGGAGGGCGACAGAGGGGAAGGAGGGAGGGCGACAGAGGGGAAGGAGGGAGGGCGACAGAGAGGGGAAGGAGGGCGACAGAGGGGAGGGCGAGGGCGACAGAGGGGAAGGAGGGAGTGTGACAGAGGGGAAGGAGGGGGGGACGAGGAGGAGGGGAAGGAGGGATGATGACAGACAGAGGGGAAGGTGGGGGCGACAGAGGGGAAGAATGGATGATAACAGAGGGAGTGTGACAGAGGGGAGGGAGGAGTGCGACAGAGGGGAAGGACAGACAGAGGGAAGGAGGGAGGGCGACAGAGGGGGAGGAGGGCGACAGAGGGGAAGGAGGAGGGGACAGGGGAAGGAGGAGGGGAGGGCGACAGAGGGGAAGGAGGGGGACAGGGGGGAAGGAGGGAGGGGGAGGAGAGGGGGAGGGCGAGGAGGGGGAGGGGGGAGGGGAGGAAGTAGGGAGGGCGACAGAGGGGAAGGAGGGAGGGTGACAGAGGGGAAGGAGGGAGGGCGACAGAGGGGAAGGAGGTAGGGCGACAGTGGGGAGGAGGAGGGAGGAAGGAGGGAGGGCGACAGAGGGGAAGGAGGGGGGCGACAGAGGGGAAGGAGAGGGCGACAGTGGGGAAGGAGGGAGGGGCGACAGTGGGGAAGGAGGGAGGGCGACAGAGGGGAAGGAGGGAGGGCGACAGAGGGGAAGGAGGGGGGAAGGAGGGGAGGGCGACAGAGTGGAAGGAGGGAGGAAGGAGGGAGAGCGACAGAGGGGAAGGAGGGGGCGACAGGGGGAAGGAGGGTGGTTAACGCCCTGTCTCTCATATTTATTATTTATAACACATTTGTCATCTGGCTGCACCGGAATGGTCTGATGACCTTAAAAATAAGTAATTCATTTATTCAAAAATCAAAATGGCTTGACTAGTTCTGAGGCATTCATGCTACATGACTTTCACTCTTTCCAGCACATTCTAGAGAAATTCATAAGAAAAAAAAAAAAAAAAAAAGCCGGACGACGGATCAGAAAGTCGTTGCGTGTTTATACATTACACTTAAAACTGTTGCAGTGATACGGACCCTTTGTTGGCACCATTAGATATCAATTTTGTTGCTCTGTCCCTGTCTGATTAGTTAAGTGATATTTATTTCCTTGCCTCAGTTTACACACCTAGCTCTTATCAGTAATACTCAGTGCGGCACGGTTTTCCTTCTGTCTCGTTACAGAGCACATGGCGATGGCTTCACCTGACATGGCCACAGCAATGGATTCATACCCATTCCACAGGAGGACTCGCCGCCACTCGGCAACAGAATCACCACAGCTGCTGTCGACCATGGGCAGCTCAACCTTGTCAGCTTACCAGACGATGTGTTGGAGCTCTTGTTCAAGATGCTCCCAGTCCCTGACCGAGGTCGCCTGGCATGCACCTGTTCAAGGCTGTCTGATGTCGTGCACTGGCCCTCAGTGTGGAGAGACGTCGCCATTCGTTTGTCCGTTGTTCAAAGTTCTTCCAACATGTAACATGTTCTTCCAACATTCCCTTCTGAACTGATAACTTGCGAGTCTTTCGATCAGCTGGCCGACCTTTGTGAGAGGCGGATTGTTAAAAAGGTGGTTTGGAGGGCTGATGCTCCTTTCGCTATATCACCTATCATGGCCTGGCCTGAGAGACGCACAGTTTTCGACGATTTTCAGAAAACACTAGGGGAAGCGCAGGTATATTGAGCACCTTAACTTTGGATTAATTTTACATAAACACTAAACATCAGAAAAACAGAAATGATTTCAGCCACTGAGAAACACAAAATACTTTATTTCTTGACACTGTTTTTCTGCCGAAAGCATGAAAAAATGTCAAAGTAATGCAAAATTTCAAATTAGCAAAAACTGCTCAAATTATCTTCACTTGAATGAAAACAAATTCAGCATGCCTGTTGGAAATATGAGCAGGTTTCTGATTTTAACCACTATACAGTCAATTATATGTTACTTTTCATTGCTTGAAAAGATTGAATGAGTTAACAAACATATCATTAACATTTAGGAATTACACTGAGTTTAAAAAAAAAAGGTGGTGTAGGAAACTGATGGACAAAGAAGAGTCTGTGCAAAGCCCACTCTAGGCGCATAGGTCACAGATATATTGTTGAAGGTTGTGTTAATTTGTGCACATGTCATGTGCCCAGTTTCCACAGGCAACGCATCATCGGGTCATAGACTCCTTGACGTTTTCGTTACAGATCATACAAGTCCAGTCCTCCTCACCTACTACGGGTTTTGATTGTTTGGGCCTAGATGTCCGGGCCTTTTTCACCTGATCATTGTTTGTTTTCTGGCCTGAAGCTCTACTTTCTAGCATTTTTTGTGGGGGCTGGAGGTGAGCACAGTAGCAGCCTGACATCTCCTTTTCCTATTCTGTGCCTTTGGAGATTTTCTGGGGAGTGGAATAATCTCTTGGCCCACACTGTTGGGGCTGCTGCTGGGGCTGGAGCTGCTGGCCGCTGAGATTGTTGTCTCAAATGTGCATCAACCTCCCTGGCATCATCATGACTACCTTCAACCTCACTGGAATCATCAGGACTTCCTTCAACCTCTCTGGCATCATCAACCTCCCTGGACATCTTGAACCTTCCCTGGCATCATCATGACTTCCTTCTGGCATTCATCATGACTACTTCCTTCAACCTTCCTGGCATCATCATGATCATGACTTCCTTCAACCTCCCTGGCATCAACATGACTTCCTTCAACCTCCCTGGCATCATCATGACTTCCTTCAACCTCCCTGGCATCAACATGACTTCCTTCAACTTCCCTGGCATCATCATGACTTCCTTCAACCTCCCTGGCATCAACATGACTTCCTTCAACCTCCCTGGCATCAACATGACTTTCTTCAACTCCCTGGCATCATCAGGACTTCCTTCAACCTCCCTGGCATCATCAGGACTTCCTTCAACCTCCCTGGCATCATCAGGACTTCCTTCAACCTCCCTGGTCTCACCATGACTTGTACGAACAATTACAGCTTCATAATCCCCCAGCATCCCCTACACCAGGGACAAACTCAGCAAGATCGTCTTCTCCGGCTGCCTGTTGTACACGTTATTATAGATCTGGATGATGTCCCCTCCCTCATTGATTCATTGATCACAACGATCGTTTTAAGTAACATCTCAGCAGTTGCTACCACCTCTAATTCCCCAACGCAGGCGTCATTTTTTTGCAACAAGTTGAGTCTGCCCCACCCGTCTCTGCAATGGAAACGGGGTGGTAAATCTGCATTTATGACAGCAGAACTTAGGTTTGAGTAGGTTTCAATCTGGCTAGTGATGAAAATGATCAAGGATGATCTCAGTTTGTCTGCAGCAAGTGTTTGGATGACCTCTAAAACTGGAGCCACAGGGCACCCCGTTTGGTCTGGCACGGCACTTTGCAACTGGGCATTTGTTACAACTGCTATCGATCTGAAGAAGCATCTACCATCCCCACTCGTTTGAACTATTGTAGCTGGCTCTTGAGAGCTGGCTGCCCCACTGGTTGGCCCGTTGATGAGGTGGCTGGCTGGCCTGTGGATGAGGTGGCTGGCTGAGGGTTATGGATAAGTGGCTGGCTGGCCTGGCTGTTGTGCGGCTGGCTGACCTGTCGATGAGGTGTCTGGCTGTTGGGCAGCTGGCCTCTGAATTTTGTTGGGGCAAGGGTATATAATAAATAAGAATGTTAACAATTAATACATTTGAAGCTGCATCACTGACCAGCTAGTTGGTAATGTGAACACCATGCTCAATATAGCACAAAAACAAAAAAAAACGGTATGAACACATTACCAGAACTACACTGCTTTCAGTTTCAGATAGAACAAGATGGTTCCTGTCACAAGAAATGTGTGACATAGTTTTTTTTTTTTACCCAGCAGAGGGTGAAAAATGATGAAAATTAGTTTTAAATACTTATTGCTAAGTTTCTGGCTTGCTGTTTCAGCCATGATATGAAAAAAGGAAGTTGCCTCACACGAGACGCAAAAAAAAACAAACAAACAAGCAGCTCCTCACCGGTGTCTAAAAAAAATCTTAGTGCTCATTTTAGCAGCATGCTCAAATTACCTGCGCTTGCCCTGGTGGACACGTTGCTTGAACGTAAATAACAGACTTCTGTTACATTGAACTCATTTTCTGTAAGCGTCATGCAGATGAACCCGACAACAATATTGGAGAAATGTACTTGTCTAACATGGAATATGCTTTTAACTAGACATAGCGGCTCAGCATACAATGTGGTCTGCAGTCGAAGCAGCGCTTCGTCATCGACTAGTACTGCACATCGATTTTGCTAGTTTTCCATGCAATCTAAGGCTCTTATTCTTTCATGTTGTGGTTTGGAACAATATGTCAAAATAAAAACCAATTTTTTTTTTCCTTTGGAATGAATATTTTTTTAAGTATGAATCTTTCGTGATGAAATAAACAGTTAACAGAGAATGATGTGTGTGATCTGCTTACTTCCGTCACTTCCAACATTAAGATGTTGATAAAATTTCGCAACAAAGTTAGCCTAGCAAGAATCGGAACACACTTTACAGAAATCATAATGTGATATATTGATATAGATGTACAATTGATATAGATATGCAACGTGTGTTTTCGGGTATCAAAACGTAAATCCTAACGTATCTGCTGACATGTGTATGCAAAAGGTACAAATTCTCATTTGACTGGAAATTAAGTTTCACTCTCGCTTATTTTTTACAAAACGTACATATAAATGACATTTTCAACATGAGTAATTTTAGTGATCAAAAGGTTAAGTTTTCTCTTACTATTGCATTTTTTTTCCCCACTGTTCATATTCGTGGTTACGGTGAAGAAAACAACGAAAATGTGAACGATCGTGTGTTTTGCAGAGGGAAGTTAAAGGGAAGTAATTAAGTTCAACCTGGTCGTCCGATAAAAACGATCGCTTCAAGTTTCGAAGAAGAAAATGTTTTCGAACAACTATCACGATGAAAATGCCCTTAATTGCATTCATTCGAATCAATGTGAAGTTGGGGTTTTTTTTGTTTTTTTTTCTAGTTCAGGTCAGTTCAGTTCAGTTCACTTGGGACTTAGATAGCCTCATAGCTTTTAGTGTCCCAATCATTTTATTTATATAAAGAAATAGCGGTTGCATGATGCATGCATGTGATCAGGATTTATTTTACTTAATTCTGTCAATCTAACTGAAATTTTAAGATATTTAACTTAGCGTTAGTATCCAGAAGGTTTTTCAAAGTATTCAAATCTGTTACTTTTTCAATGTGTGCAGGTAGTTTATTCCAATATGGTGCCACTCTGTTACTAAAGGAAAATTTTCTAAAATTGGTGCGACAATATTTAATTTGGATTTTGTTAGCAGAATTTCTTGTAATTTGATTAGTGGTTAGTAGTGCAGAATAGACCTGTAACCAATTTAATTATCTGAGGAATATTCTCTCCTGATGAGGAATATTGAAAACGATGATTCTCAATGTTTACCATATGCTATCAATGTAATGTATCAATATTTATGTCAAGATGGGATCCTCTGTTTTATGCAATCAAATGCATTTTTAGTCTGAAAATCGCACACACACACACACACACACACACACACACACACACACACACACACACACACACACACACACACACACACACACACACACACACACACACACACACACACACACACACACACACACACACACTCACTCACTCAAACTCAAACGCACAGAGGCTGGCACATAGACAGACACCCACATGCTCAAATAAGCAGAGGCTGGCACATAAAGACAGACACCCACATGCTCAAATAAGCAGAGGCTGGCACATAAAGACAGGCATCCACATGCTCAAATAAGCAGAGGTGGCACATAAAGACAGACACCCACATGCTCAAATAAGCAGAGGCTGGCTCATAAAGACAGACACCCACATGCTCAAATAAACAGAGGTGGCACATAAAGACAGACACCCACATGCTCAAATAAGCAGAGGTGGCACATAAAGACAGACACCCGCATACTCAAATAAGCAGAGGCTGGCACATACAGACACCCACATGCTCAAATAAGCAGAGGCTGGCACATAAAGACAGACACCCACATGCTCAAATAAGCAGAGGCTGGCACATAAAGACAGACACCCACATGCTCAAATAAGCAGAGGCTGGCACATAAAGACAGTCACCCACATGCTCAAATAAGCAGAGGCTGGCACATAAAGACAGTCACCCACATGCTCAAATAAGCATGCACACTTGACATATTTACACATACACCTCTTCGTGTTTTCCCGCCTGAATTCATAATATCCTATGTGAAGCGCACGCACGTATGTGCAAGCACACACACACACACGCACGCGCGCGCGCGCGCGCGCGCGCGCGCACACACACACACACACACACACACACACACATATATTTTTTTCCTTGTCTGTTTTTGCTTTTCAATGAGCACACATAATATGTCGACAATTGTGCGTGTGTCTGTGTTGTGGAATGGGGGGTTAGCCAACTGGCTCGGTGACTGCATACCTCGAAGAAAGACACATTGTAAAGTTGATGAATGGAAATGTGAACTTATTTGGATAAACACATCAGTGTCAGTTTGTGAATATAAAGAAATCTAATTAACTGCATAAATATTCATAATATAGGTTGCTAAGGAGATAATGTGTTACTGTATTACTATAAATATAATTATATGTACATGTGCTTATTCTGAAAAAGAAACAGTACATGATCAGTCATAAAAATGCCGAAGTGTGGAGCATAATCATATAAGCACACTCATTGTTAGTAGCAATGAATATTTCAGCTTCAAGAAATTACATACAAATTTACTTGCATGCACAAAGAACTTATGTAGGCTTAGTTGGAAGTGTACTTACTCTGTTGAAACACAAATGCTTAGATCAGTTCGTGCACTAATACAGCTAGTTATATATATGCTGAAACTGTCATTAGACTTAAAATATGCCTTTTTTTTCCTACTGCCTTTTGCAGATGGTCCAGTGCTCACTAGACTACGATCTGTTTTCCTTGCTTCCGGCAGAAAAAAAGCAGCATTGGCTCAAAGAACTAATAAGATCAATGAAATAATGAGGCAGATGCAAGTTCATAGGGGACCATGCTGCACTGCAGCTGATGTCAACGGTTTGCTGCTCATGTATCGCACACACGCAAAGATCAGGTTGCAGCACTATAAGCTGACATTCAGTACCACAGGGTGGTTCTTTGAAAAAAATTCTCCACTCCCGTGATTGGGGGGTACAGTCCAGGTGCTGAGCGCCAGACTCAAAAGCTTTTTAGCAGAAAATTCTGTGCGTGTCACCTCCAATCCTATTTCAGCTGCATGTCCTGCTAGTGGCAGACACCCTGACAATTGTCGTCCTGATGCTCCTCCTGCATCCTGCAGATGATTGTATTGTGTACCTCCTGCTGCTGCAGCCAACTTCCAACCTGCTACAGCTGTTGAAGTAAATGAGCCAGTACCACATTCTCCAAATCCTCCAGATCTTGCTTCTGCTCCTGTCCCCCCTCAAGGAAATGCTGGTCGTCGTTGTGGCCATGGTCCTGCTCCACCATCCTCAAACAAACCCCGGAGATTCCATAGTGCTGCTCAAAGCCCGTCTCCTGAGTCTTTCAACTGTGCAAATCCACATAGTGTGATGACACCAGTCGTCTTTCACCAAGTACCAGTTTGGCAAGTTGGTAGATTTGGTTGCCGACCATTACGATGACGACATCTACATTGGTGAAGTTGTTGAAGTCATCTCTCCAGAAGAAGGTAAATTCAGTTTCATGAAGAAGTGCATTAGGAAGACAGTATTTGCTTGACCCAAAAGTTGCAGACAAATGGAATGTCCATAGAAACTTTGTGTTTGCCTGTGGGAAGGACATCAGCATTGCTCCCATCTCATCTTCAGGCAGAACATAGCACGTTGAAACCATGGGTTTGCTCATGAAGAAGCATATGGACTTCAAAGCTCTGTTTGTAGACATTTAGTGCTGCATCACACCACCATGAAACCTACTCTCAGAGGGGCAAAGACATCAGAAAGTGTACTATATAGACCTCTATTATTCAAAGTCACCAAATATGTACCTTCAACAGCTGAGGCAGTGACATTTCTTCTGCCTTTATAATGTTTTTTTTTTTCTTTCAGCTTAATGGCAAGAAGCTGTATTGAAATTGACTTCAGTGCACTTCAAAAAGTAAATGCAACCATAGTCACTAGCGTTTTATGTAAAAATCCCCATGTTTGGGGTCATTTTTTGTTTTTCAAAATTAATTGTTTTCTAACTGAAAACATGAAATTGAAAATAGCGGCCATTTTGAAACAGGAAAATCTGGTAAATATTACATAATTTTACATGTAAAAACTGGTTTTTATATCTTATCATTGATCATATGAAAAGAAAAAACACGTCTCCAAATAGACAACAGTAAAATTTAGGCAACTTCTATTGAGTCTTGTCTTCAAAACTTGCACATGCTTGACACTTACGGCATTTCAGGTCATCTGGCAGCCATTTTGAAACAGTAAAAATTGGTAATATTAGGGGGAGAAAGATTGTAATTGCATGTACTTATGGAATTAGCAACATACATCACAGTTCCAAATGCTGAGGCAATATCTGGAGTGGTTTAAAAGTTATGACAGTTTATTGTATATTTGTTGTGAGTTTGTGTGTGTGTGTGTGTGTGTGTGTGTGTGTGTGTGTGTGTGTGTGTGTGTGTGTGTGTGTGTGTGTGAGAGAGAGAGAGAGAGAGAGAGAGAGAGAGAGAGAGAGTGTGTGTGTGTGTGTGTGTGAGAGAGAGAGAGAGAGAGAGAGAGAGAGAGAGAGAGAGAGAGTGTGTGTGTGTGTGTGTGTGTGTGTGTGTGTGTGTGTGTGTGTGTGTGTTCCTTGTCCGTCAGCTCTGATCTGTTGTTGTAAATTCCTCAAAGATGACAAGTCTTGGACAGGAAGAGATCTATTGTTTGCAACAGACGCCAGTGTCAGCCTGATAGCATTGTAAGCAGAGCCACAGAGAGAGAGAGAGAGAGAGAGAGAGAGAGAGAGAGAGAGAGAGAGAGAGAGAGGGGGGGGAAGGAAGGAAGGAAGAAGAACGAAGACGAAGAACCTGGTTGCAGAGGCTGGGGTTAACGCAAATTTCACTTTTACTATCTGAGAAGAAAAACTCTCAATCCCTACGCTCACAGTTCCTGTTGATAATGATAGGGAGAAATGTTATACGAAATCGGGAAAAGAGCACTTGAGGACAGAGGTGACATACTGTACAATGATTTAAATGAAAAACTGATGAAAAAAGAATATGCTCGTATACTGAGAGAGGGAGATCGTCATATTACTCAGAAATTGCGATTATGTTTTTTGAACAACACAATTTCATTTAGGTGTTTCTATGTTTTTTTTTTTTTTTTTTTTTTTTTTTTTTTAAACCTTTCTTAATCAGCAAAAGTGCAAAATTTTGTATCACGTAAATCATGTAGAGATAAAAGAATGGTGTATGCAAGGAAACCTCATCATGGTAGATTAAAAGTGGGAGGGTGTTGTCTGTAATGGGTATCGTTTACGATGGTCCGGCAGGAGCTGTAAACACACTACGTAGGAAGAGGTGAACAGTGACCTCGGCAGCGTGAGTTGTTTGTTTCAAGGCTGTTCTTGAGTGAAACGGACCATGGGTTCGTCAATCTAGATCACAAACTAACAATGATCCAAAAATTCTCTCGGAAGTAACTGAAGCCAACGATTCAGGATCTAGCTGGCAGAGTTACAACGAACCAGGAAGTGTTTCTTGATTGAAGTTTGAATGGTCCTTGCCCAGGGGAGGGAACACAGCCTGCTCGCTGGTGCTGGACTGAGATACATTATTACAGTTACTGGACTTGAAATTGCTTTGAGTATGGCTGTGAAGTCAGTCTCTTCAACCCAAGTTTAACTTGTTTATTTCCACAGCTTTGTGAGACCGACTCTTTCGGCCATACCGTAATGAAGATGTTTACAACGATCGAGAACAGAAAGTTAGGTCATCCAGACATACACTGAGTTCAGTCACTGGAGAGTGGACATCAAGGGAGTTCCATTGAAGAGAACGTTCATATGGATACCTCCCTCTGCACACGCTCATAGAGCTCGCAGAAGTTGTTGAACGATTTTTTTTTTCCATTATTAACGTAGGTCCAGCGAGGTTCGGGAACCTCACCAATCTTGGATTGCAAACCGAAGGACTGGGCAATGAAGACAACCTAGATCGCGAGCTAGGTGAGCTAGATTCTCAACCTAAACGTTCATCAGTTACGAATGGCCTTGACTTGCATTGTGTCGTCGCTGCTATATATAGTGTTGTCCGTTATGTATCTTAGCATGCAACTTCTGGTTGAATGCGCAGGAGGTGATTGGAAATGTCTAAGTTACATGGGTGAAAAAGATATATTCAAGGGGACATTGCTGTTGGAGATGTGTGGTGTGTCTCTGACGTTCCAGGTAAAGTGGGTCACGCTACGCTGAGTGTTGGTCTACTTGTGCTTGTTTCTGCTCTCCGTGCTGTCAACGTGATGTGTTCTGCCTGCGTCAGATTTCACTCGGTGGTGATGTACAGGTAATGAAACCTACGGCCCACCCTTGTAACAGGCAGAAGACTCAGAACGTAACAGAACAAAAAAAAGCAGTGTACAGCAAGTCTCACTTTCAAACGACACAGAAACCAGACTTTCCTTGTCAACCCAGCTAGCAGTGACGGCTCCTACAATCAGATACTGGGGAATGATAAAAGGCAAGTCAAACAAACAGATAACGAAGTTTATGATCACTGTGATCGCCTGGAAAAGGATCACAAACCATGGCAGACACTGTGACAGACTTCATTGTAGCCATCCAGCGACTGACAGATGACCACATTGCATACCCACGGGCATCAAAACCCCCACGGTTCCCCACGCTGAGGTCACCCTCATTTTTTTTTCCTGTCCCAACCTCTGCGCCACCTCAGAGGCAGTGCACCCACGCCGCTCATTCCGACACCCCGTCCACACAGCCACAGCCCGGTCGGCCCCGCAGGTCCCCCTCATTAATTTCATACCCACGGGCATCAACAGCCCACGGTTCCCCAGGCTGAGGTCCCCCTCATTGCAAACCCAGGGACATCAACAGTCCACGGTTCCCCAAGGCTGAGGTCCCCCCCTCATTGCAAACCATTGCAAAACCCACGGTTCCCCAAGGCTGAGGTCCCCCTCATTGCAAACCCAGGGGCATCAACAGTCCACGGTTCCCCAGGCTGAGGTCCCCCTCATTGCAAACCCAGGGACATCAACAGCCCACGGTTCCCCAGGCTGAGGTCCCCCTCATTGCAAACCCAGGGACATCAACAGTCCACGGTTCCCCAGGCTGAGGTCCCCCTCATTGCAAAACCAGGGACATCAACAGCCCACGGTTCCCCAGGCTGACGCCCCCCTCATTGCAAACCCAGGGACATCAACAGTCCACGATTCCCCAGGCTGAGGTCCCCCTCATTGCAAACCCAGGGGCATCAACAGCCCACGGTTCCCCAGGCTGAGGCCCCCCTCATTGCAAACCCAGGGACATCAACAGTCCACGATTCCCCAGGCTGAGTCCCCCTCATTGCAAACCCAGGGACATCAACAGTCCACGGTTTCCCCAGGCTGAGGTCCCCCTCATCGCAAACCCAGGGACATCAACAGTCCACGGTTCCCCAGGCTGAGGTCCCCCTCATTGCAACCCAGGAACATCAACAGTCCACGGTTCCCCAGGCTGAGGTCCCCCTCATTGCAAAACCCAGGGGCATCAACAGTCCACGATTCCCCAGGCTGAGGTCCCCCTCATTGCAAACCCAGGGACATCAACAGTCCACGTTTCCCCATGCTGAGGTCCCATGACTCAGTGCTGTAGCGCAGTCCGTGTTTCTTTCATGGCGTAGCATCAACGCGTCACCATTAAAACATGAATTAATAAACAGATAAATCAATGGTTCTTTAAAAAACAATTGATATTGAATGTTCCCGACACACAAAGCACACATACGCGCGCGCGCGCACACACACACACGCACACACGCGCACTGGGTTTAAGGGAGGCAATTGTCGCTCTTTTCGTGAGCTTCACAAATGTTCAGAAAGAGCGGCCAAGTACTTTCTGATATATTCCATAAAGGAGGAAAACCGTTATGGCTGTCAGTGACGGTAAATAACACACAGGGCATGAATCGTGACCCATAATGAACATACCTACAAATTTTCAGAAAGATCGGCCCAGTAGTTTTGTCTGGAGCGAGTGGAACACGTTTTGACCACAGACGGACGGACGGACGGACACACACACACACACACACACACACACACACACACACACACACACACACACACACCAGAGAGAGAGAGAGAGAGTACAAAAAAAACCAATCTCTCTCTCTCTCTCTCTCTCTCTCTCTCTCTCTCTCCTCTCTTTCTCTCTATCTATCTATCTATCTACACACACACACACACACACACACAACCGTGCCCCTCTCCCCCCCCCCCCCTACACACACACACACACACACACACACACACACACACACACACACACACACACAGACTCAAAACACACCCACACAAAAGCGTATGGATGCACGCATAACATACACTCACATACAACAAAACCAAATTATCTCTTTCTCTCTCCCGCCCCTCCCCCTTCTCTCTCTCTCTCTCTCTCTCTCTCTCTCTCTCTCTCTCTCTCTCTCTCTCCTCTCTCTCTCTCGCGCGCGCGCGCGCGCACAGCATATGTAAAGCTTTCATAAATGGAATAATGCGACCCGGTACACGTGAGAGTCGGACAGCTATGTTATGTAACCAATTCTTTGCTCTACGTGTACATCTGACCACTACACCAAAAAGAAACAAGCAAAACAAACACAACAACAACTACACAAGATGCAAAGCATATAAACGTACTCCCAGTTTATCCTGAATATGCGTGAGATATTCCATAAAGAGGAAAAAACCGTCTTGGGCTGGTGTAACCGTTAGTAATGGCTATTCTAGTAAACATCGACCATCATCTGTGACCTACAATGAACATACTTACAAATTTTCAGAAAAATAAGCTAAGAACTTTCTGAGATTTTCCATAAAGAAGGAAACCATTACAGGCCGTTCGTAACGGCAATAACGGTAAACTTAAACATCGGGCATCATCCGTGACCCATAATGAACATACCTACAAATTTTCAGAAAGACCGGCCAAGTACTTTCTAAGATATTCCATAAAAAAGAAGAATCGTTATGGGCCGTTATAGCCGTTAGTAACGGCTATAACGGTAAACTAAAACATCGGGCACCATCTGTGACCCATAATGAACATACCTACCAAAAATCAGAAAGATCAGCGAAGTACTTTCTGAGATATTCCATAAAGAAGAAAAACCGTTAGGAGCCGTTGTAGCCGTTACTTCCATATAAGAAGAAAAACCATTAGGAGCCGTTATAGCCGTTAGTAACGGCTACAACGGTAAGCTAAAACATAGGGCATCATCCGTGACCCATAATGCACATACCAACAAATTTTCAGAAAGATCGGCCGAGTACTTTCTGCGACATTCCACCAAAGTAAAACCGTTATGGGCCGTTATAGCCGTTAGTAACGGCTATAACGGTAAACTTAAACATCGGGCATCATTCTTCGCCCATAAATGAACATACCTTCAAATTTTCAGAAAGATCGGCCAAGTACTTTCAAAGATATTCCATAATGAAGAAAAACCGTTATGGGAAGTTATAGCCGTTAGTAACGGCTATAACGGTAAACTAAAACATCAAGTATCATCCGTGACCCATAATGAGCATACCTATAAATTTTCAGAAAGATCGGCTACGTCCTTTCTCAGATATTCCCTAAAGAAGAAAAACCGTTATGGGCCGTTATAGCCGTTAGTAATGGCTATAACGGTAAACTAAAACATCGGGCATTATCTGTAACCCATAGTGGACACACATGCTAATTTTCACCAAGATCGACCAAGTACTTTCTGAGATATTCCATGAAGGAAAAAAAAAAAAAAAAAAAAGAAAATGTTACAGGTCGTTACAGCTATTAGTAATGGCTATAACGGTAAGCTAAAACATCAGGTATCACCCGTGACACATAATGAACATACCTGCTAATTTTCACAAAGATCGGCCAAGTACTTTCTGAGTTTATTCCATGAAGAAAAAAACCATTACAGGCCGTTACAGCCATTAGTAACGGCTATAACGGTAAACTAAAACATTGGGCATTATTCATGACCCATAACGAACTGTCAGAACATACCTACCAATTTTTGAGAAAGATCGGCCAAGTACTTTCTGAGACATTCCATAAAGAAGAAAAACCGTTACAGGCCGTTATAGCCATTAGTAACGGCTATAACGGTAAACTAAAACATCGGGCATCACCCGTGACCCGTAATGAACATACCTACAAACTTTCAGAAAGATCGGCCCAGTAGCTTTGTCTGGAGCGAGTGGAACACGTTTTGACCACAGACAGACACACACACACACACACACACACACACACACACACACACACACACACACACACACACACATACACGCACACACACACACACAGCATTTATTTGTTCCTGTTCTAAAGTATTCCCTGTTCTATAGGAACTGGGAGTACAAAAAAACCAATGCTGTTAGAAAAATCTGCCAAGTGGATGAGCCCTTTATCAGATGTACAGCTAAATTGGTTAGACTCCACATATTTACTTGGTTGGGACAACAAACAAAAAAAAAACCCACTATGCAATGTTAAAGGTAATTTTTACGTCAAATTTTATCATGAAGACATTGAAAATACGCTTCTGTCAAGTAAAAGAATGAGATACCTTAAGTTTTTGACCACAGACACACAAAGGAGATGATTTTTAAAAACCTGCCTAACCAACCATCCACCCGTATTCTGTGTAATAAATTTTGATTCGGAACAGAACACCTGGCGGACTTATACAATGACTGCTGGGAGATTTCTGCCCGGACTGGCTCCTACCCAGAGTTGAGCTTGCTACCGGCTCAATCGGGAAGATTGGGACCACACAGTCGAGTTTCATCCCCTTAATGGATGCGTTGATCCCTGTCCCAGGATGAATGTGTGTGTGTGTGTGTGTGTGTGTGTGTGTGTGTGTGTGTGTGTGTGCGTGCATGCATGCGTGCACACGAGCGCGTGTGCGTGCGTGTCCGTTCACTGTCTTCAGACTTTCCTTTCCGTTTCTGCCAGTCTTTTGCATGGTCAGCGTTCTTTCGTTTCCTACTGTGTACGCTCCGTGGATGGATTGTAAGGGTAGCATCAGGTTTGCTTGGTGATTTGGGCTGCCACACGTGATTCACTTTGCTTGGGGCGGTATCGTGTATCAGTGGAGGGCAGATCATTTCCCGATCACATGAGCTGTAGACCACGAGACCTTGTATTGACCAGTGAAGCCACAGTGGGTCTCTCTAAACTGTAAGCTTCCTTCTGCATTTGCTTTCCCCTTAAAAAAAGGCTGGGCGGCATAAGCACATTAGGCATACTTTACC